>APFE031285995.1:537696-570563 GCA_000404065.3 Pinus taeda | reverse complement strand
ACACTGTCATAGTTCAAATGTCCAAATCTAGCATGCCATAATAAACTTGATTGAAGTGTACCTTCTTCATGATGAGAATTGTATGAGAAATGTTGTGCATGAGCAGATGTTCCTTGCAGTTTGAGAAGCCTTTCTTCTTCTATTCCCCTCATGACAAGTGAGTGGTCAGATGCTTTTCTTACTCAAGCTTGCCATCAAACATATGAATGGAGTGACCTTGATGGTGGATGTGGACCAAGGACAACAAGTTTCTCTTGAGCTGTGGGAGATATAGAACATCATCCAGAAGAAAGTCTGGAAGACTAGGCAGTTTAAGCCTGATTGTGCCAAGCCCTGATGGCTTGATTTTTGATTGATATGCAAAGTATACTGCTCCATCAACATTTTCAGTGAAATCTTCAAAAAAATCTTTTCTATGAGTCATGTGGCAGGTTTCTTCTGAATCAAGAAACCAATCATTTTTCCATGAAGCAAGTGAGGCATTAAACAAATCTTCGTTTACTCCAATGTTACATTGTGCCTCAACATAGTGAGCGGATTCAGGTGCTTTACCTTTGTTCGTATCATCAGTTTTACCTTTCTGTTGGTTTCTTTTCTGCTCAATTTTTTCCCATGGTAGCTTACATGTATAGGCATCATGTGATCCATTTATTTTGTAGCAAATACAGTGTAAATCTGCCTTTTCTCCTTGAGAATGTCTACCCCCCTGCCTCTGAAATATCTTCCTCTTCCTCTTCGTCCACCTCTTCCTCTTGTAGAATCTTGAGTAGGATGATTTTCTTTATGAGCAAGGAACACAGTCTCTTCAGAAGATTTAGGGGCTGTCTTCTTTCCAAAAGCTTTCTCTCTTTCAGCAAACTTTTTCACAAGAGAGTCAAAGGTTATATCTTTGAGATTTCCATTTGCTTGCAATGACTCAAGATAATTGGAATAAGTAGGATAAAGTGCCTTGAGAAAAGCAATAAGAGGAATATCCAATTCAACCTTAGTAGATTTTATATCATGGATTGTAGACTTTACTTCAGATGCAAGAGTAAGAGGATCATTATTTTGTAGTTCAAGAGTGAAGAGTTTAATCATGAGTTGAACGACTTCAAGTGCAGAATCTGAGTCATAGAGTTCTTTCAACTTTTGTAAAGCTTCAAAGGCAGTTGAATATGATGAAATATAGCGACTCACCTCTTCATTTACAGATTTTGCGATTAATGCATAAGCTTTGTTGTTCTTGTTTTCCCAAATGACGAGCTCTTTGCTGAGGTAGGCTATACTGGGTCATTGTCTCCTTCTCCGACACACACTCCTTTCCACAACTCATTGAAGATGAGGGTGTGTTTTATCATCCGGTACCATTCAGGGTAGTTCTCCTTGCCAGTTAGAACTATTCCTACCATGGATATGATTGAATGCATTTTGTAAGAAAAAATTTTGCTGATAGAAAAAATACTTCTGCCAATATATAGTAAAAATGTACTCAAAAGGGGATTCTCAAAGGGTATTATCATCCACTAAAACTTCTAACGTAAGGTTTTCATGTAGCCATTGAATCATTGTCATCACAACTTCAATACATAGAGAGAAAATGACTTTCAAAATGTACATGGCTACCAATAAAAACATTCAATGCATGCGCAATATACAACCTCTTTTAAAAGGACTCAACGCATCATGGACGTTCTCCCTCCATCAAATATTCTGCTACAAATTTGTTTTCATTGTTAAAATGTATGCTTTCAACTATTTGAAAGGATATTAGGCCACATTAGGCCAGTGTTTAATTATTTGAAAGGATATACCATGACCAACATTCAAATATTACAACAGGCCAGTGTTCAATTATATGAAAGAATATTAGAACAGTCAGAAACAAGTCTACTTGCTGTTCATGTAACCTGTGCATCCATGTGTATGGTAGCGGCCAAGGGATGTCTGCATATGACAAGGGAAGCATGAGGCTCCTCAAACCGCTTTCCTCTAGTGATGGTCTCCAGTTATGGTGGTAGTCTCCTCTGACTGGAACAGAACTCTCTGCAGTCCTCCTCTAGATTCAATCACTTAGAACTCCTCCTCCTAGACTGTCTGATGATATGTAGAAAATATTACAGCTCTCCAAAAGCTACAAAATAGGTGACTGGTACTTATACGAGAATCACACTAAGATCAGGATGTATGGCTGTGAGGTGTGCCCCTACAAGCTGCCAAAATATGTGCCAATGAGATTGTTTGCCTTGGAATATTTCAGGAAATTTATCAATTCAGATTTGAATCATTTCCATAGCACCAAGAAAAAGGCTCAGTTGAAATTGAGAGATCAGTTAGGCCCCTATGTCATGAGAAAAAAAGAAGGATGGCAAGATGCTGATCAGATATTGGGTGAGAAACTCAGATTAAAAAGAAGCTTTTGGTGGGTACCCTATGACCCAAATGGCTTTATCAACGCAAGAAAAATAAAATATAGGCTGTCAGCCTATGAACATTACAAGATCCCTGAAATAGAACAATTTTCCAACCGAGATGAGTGGGTAGAAGGCACACTAATTGAATAGCTCACTGAGGAAGAGAAAATGGAACAAACTATGAAAAACCTAGAAAAGACTCTTGACTTAGATTCTTTTGGGTAGGTGTCATTCAAAGTACCACAGTAAACCAGAGAAGGCACATCGACTACTGCAGCTTCACAACAACCTGCCTAAGAAAGGACTACACCAACTGCAGGGACAGGAAAGGGCAAGGAGGTAGTAGGCACAGAGAAAGAAACAATGACAGAACAGCCAACCACCTCAAAGGAGCAGGGTCAAGGGCAAGGCCCTTCACTGCAGACAGAGGCACCAAAGGTACCAACATTACAGACTCCTCTCAATGAGGAAAGAAGCAAGAAAAGGGACAGAGAAGAGACCGCACCTACAAGTGGATCAATAGAGCAGCCAGAGGCCAAAAGGCAAAGAGTAGATCCTCTACCTGAAGAGGAAATTGTTGAAGAAATCACAGAAAGCCCAAGAGAGGAGAGGGAAACCAGCCAACAAACATCCACCAGCTCTCATAGGCAAGAAATGGAGAGGCAACATGGTATGGAAGTTTCCTCATCAAGGCCGCAAAGTAAGCAATGTTCTGATATTAAAAGAACATTCATGGACATTAAGGCCTAGAATGAGCCATTGAGGATGCAACTTTATGATCAATTTCTCAGGATGACCCCCTCCAAACAACAAAGATTCATGTCTACATATGACATTAAGGAGGAAAAAATGATCTTAAGTCATTTTAAGCCTAAAGTTCAACAACCACAGTTACCAACTGACTATATAAGAACAAATCTAGAGGTCTTTGCCAAAGACATACACCCAATGGACCAGATTGAGCTGCACAAACAAACTGGTGAAATAGTCTATGCTACATTGGCAGATAAGGCAATGCTGGCCCACTAATTGAATGATTCATTAAGCAATACATCTGCCCAATTGGATTTGGAAAATATATCTTCCTTGGCTAAAGACAACAAAATAAATACCTTAGAAGAGATAATTATTGAGCTGGGACATGATCCCAAGGATGCCAAGGGCATCAAAGCACTGATAAAGAGAAAGGAAGAAGATATTGCTGCACTTAGGAAGCAATTGAAGTTGCCTATTACCATGCACCCACAAACTATAGAAGTTGCACAAGAAAAGGCAAAAGAAGACATGATGGATTTGTTGATGAGGATGAATCAAAGGCTAACTGAAACTGAGCAGGAACTAGAGAAAGCACTGCAAGCCAAGCATGGAGATTCAACCTCCCAGCCACCTGAAGCAAGTCCAACAGTTTCCACTGCCCCTCCCACAGTTGCAACAGTAATCCCGCCATTTGTCCCAGCATCAACAGCAGGTACATCAGCCACAGATGCTTCAGCGATAGCAACAACAATAGTACCAGATACCACCATGAGGATGGAAGAGATGATGAAGGCAATAAACGAGTTGGAACTCCAAATGGCAGAGCTAAAAGAAGCTAAAATTGGCCAAGCTAGAGGTAAGCATTGATAAATCTAAGATAACAGTGGCAGAGAAAACCAGAGAGGTAAAGGCCTTGGAAAATAAGGTGAAATCCTTGGAGAAAGATCTCACTCTTCATAAACCTCTCTCAGAAATCAAAACAATTTTATGGACCAAAAAAGGCTAGTCTATCACTAATCAATGACAATCAATTCAGATGATCCATGAGCAAATTGAATTGATAGAAAAGGCCCAAGTAGAGATTCAAAAGGCCAAAGCATCACTGGGAAACATGCCCGAGCAGGCCAATAGACTAATTCATTTTTTGAACACTCACACCAGGGAACAACTAGTAGCTCTGGAGATCAGGGACAGAATAGGAACCATTTTGACAGTGAAAAAGGTGCTGACCATGAGGAATTTTATACAGAATATGGAAATAAAGTGCCAAGAAATGTAGATGGAAATAAATGCCTTTACAGAGAAGTTTACAGTCTTGCAGCGAAAGGGCCTACCCAGTTTGTTAACCAGCAATCAGAGACTGTTGACACATGAACAATATGCTCACAGGGTAAATACATATGTTGCCAATCAAATCACAGCATCGTCAAGCACTTCAGAAGACATAGGACCTCCCTCTGGTCTGAGCTTATATGACAAATTGGAGAATCTGTTCTATATTGAGCATGAAATAAAACATCTTTTTCCAGTGCATCCCAACTTCTATAGGTATACTAAAGTTGATGAAGCATTAATAAAATTACAAAGATTCCAGTTGCCAACACACCAATGGTGGAAGAGCATGTGGGGGTTTTACCAAGGTAGTTCTAATTTTCCTTTATCATTTGCATTTAATCAAATTTTAAAACATGTGGCACATATCATAAAGATGAAAAAAACAGAGGAAGGAAGTCACACCAAAACGCATTAAAGTGGAATCAGGCACAGATGAAAGGGCCGGGACAGCAACGCAGGAACGCAGAATAAAGGGACAGTTACCAGCCGACTCACTCAGTTCAAAAAGTCAAAATATATCTGACCAACTGAATAGCCAGCACACCAACATTTACTTCTGCATTCATTTCTCTCATTTACTTCTCCTGTAAAGTAGATGGATGAAGTTATTGCTTGATATTATCCCATTTCAGATATTTTGTAACTCCTTTTTTTATAAATACCTCCCCGTGAGATGTATTCGTGGTTGGTGATATTTCTTCTGGACTGCGTTGTAACTCTGGGGATTGTTAATACAAAGGTTGTTGAAGTTCACTGCTGCTGCACCGTCTGAATGTGGATTTGATGCTCTTGGCCCTGCTACACAATTCTTGTATCTTTCTATGGATTAATAAGTTATTCTAACCTGTGTTTGTATTTTCTGTGTCTGCAAAGTTCATATATGTTTTCATAATCTTAGTAATGGAGAAAAAGAATAGCCCAGGATTTGTTTAAATACAGTTTGTGTTTCAATCTATATTATTACTTATGTTTTCTTCAGAGTTAGCATAAACAAGAATTCTTAGCTGCTCATGTTTCCTCTAATTCTTTCACTTTGAATATTAATAGGGAACTCTTTACTGCTCCTTGATAATACTCATGCATTTTCCCTCTGCCAACATGATGAAAGATTCTTAACTTCCCTTCACCCACTGGCTTTCATTCCATCTATTTCCAGATTATAAAATTGCTCCAAGATTGATTATCTTGCTCTGTAGTATTGCCCTTTACCAAAGAAGACACACTCAGCAACTCATCCTCCCAGACTCCATTCACCCAATGGAATAAACTGTTTTAGACTTGCATCCTAGCTTTGTTTAAGATCACCATCCAACAAATTTAAAACAAAAACATGTACATCATAACTAGCCTAAAAACCTCAAAAACAAAGCTAAATTATAAAGAGAGAGCCCTCTCTCAATGCAGATTGGCTAGAAACTACATCTGAAAGATTGGTTAGTGGTTACCTCGGTCGTATTCCCTTTTCTCACAAGTTTTGGGGAACAACCTGAGTGATAACAAATTGGATAAGACAAATTGATGTATATTGCAGGGTACAGAATGTTTATTCAGAAAGGAAGAAGATTCAGCTGGCTAGCCTTCGACTTCGAGGAACTGCACTAATATGGTGGGAAGCTAAGACACAAGCTGATATGCAAAAACATGGTAAAATCATTTCTACCTGGAATGAATTTGTTTCTGCTATCAAAAAGCAATTCTATCCTTTAGCTTACATGCAACAAGCAATGATGAGTTGGAAAACTCTTCATCAGTTGAAGGGTCAAAGTGTACAAAGTTATACTCAGGAATTTAGAAAGAGAGCTTTAACTATAGGTATATCATTAGACTCACCTGAGACATTATTGAATTATATAGGTGGTCTTCATAGCTATTTAAAGCATACTATTCTCATGTTTAATCCCACTAGCTTAGATGATGTATCAGTTCAAGCCACACATCTAGAAGCTAGAGGTAAGAATGTAAACCCAGAGGTTGGGAAGTCATCTAAACCTTTTGCGAATGAGAATAAGGAAAAGAAGAAACTGAAATGGAAGGAGAGGAAAGCAAACATTGTAAAGAAGGATAAACCTTCATGCACTCATTGCAAGAAAGAAGGACACAATGAGGCACATTGCTGGTTTTTACATCCAGAACTGAAACCTAAGAAGTTTGGTGGAAAAGAGAGAAAGAATGCTACTGCTATTTAGCAGGACTTGGGATCAAATTTAGGCGATGAAACAACAGTTACAGCCACATGTATTAAAGGTAAAGATTCTGAAGCATCCACAAGTAATTATGCACAATCTGTTGATAATGAAAATAATGAGAGGGAAAGAAATGAGCTTTTTCATAGTAGAGTAATTTCCAAGCATAATAAGATTGATACTTTATTTGATAGTGGATCACACATAAATTTTATTTTTGAAACAATTGTAAAGAATTTTGGATTACAAACAAAACCTCATGAGAAGCCATATCCATTAGGTTAGGTGTGTGATAAAACACAGCTACAAGTAAGGAGACAATGTAAACTTAGGTTTGCTATTGTATCAACATTTGTAGATGAGGTTGAGTTAAATATAGTTCCATTGGATATATGTGGTATTTTTTTTGGAAGTCCATACTTGTATGATAGAAAAGCTATTTTCTATAGAGTTGAGAATAAGTATCAACTCACTAAAGATGGAATAGAATATATTGTAAGAGCTCATAAACTCAGAAGTAATTATTCTCTCATAAACTCAGGACAGATGAAAAGAATTGTGAATTCAAGTAAGCAATTTTTACTAATGGTTGTAAAGGCAAAGGATCCTAAAAAATCGAATGCATTTGAAGGTTGTGATTCTAAACAGAAAGCTAATTTAGTCAAATCTGTTTCGGAGTATGATGTTCTATTTCAAGAACCAAAAGGTCTGCCACCCAAGTGAGAAATAGTACATGATATTTATTTGCAGCAAGATGCTCCATTGCCTAACATTGGAATGTACAGGTTGTTAACTTTAGAGAATGTAGAGATAAAGAAGCAGGTACAGCAGTTGCTTGATAAAGGGTTTATACGACCAAGCACATCACCATGTGGATTTCCAATCATGCTGGTGAGAAAGAAAGATGGTTTGTGGAGAATGTGCATTGATTATAGAGCACTAAATAAAATAACGATCAAGAATCGTTATCCTCTTCCTTGTATTGATGATTTATTAGATCAATTGAAAGAAGCAGTTTACATTTCTAAGTTAGATTAACAAAGTGGTTATCATCAGGTCAGAGTTGCAGAACAAGATGCATGGAAGACTGCTTTCAAGACAAAGCTAGGACTGTATGAATGGTTGGTTATGCCTTTTGGCTTAACTAATGCTCTTGCTACATTTATGATGGTCATGAATGATGTACTCGGACCATTTATTGATGATTTTGTAATTGTTTATTTAGATGACATTCTTGTTTTTAGTAAGACATGGGAAGACCTTGTAAAGCATGTAAAGTAGACTTTAGATTTTTTAAAAAGAGAAAATCTCTATGTAAAACTATCAAAATGTGAATTTGGAAAAACATCTTTAAATTATTTGGGTTATATTGTAGGGGGTGGTGAATTGAAGATATATCCCTCTAAGGTTGAAGTCATTGTGAATTGGCCTAAACCCAAATCTACTATAGAGGTTAGGAGTTTCCTGGGGGCAGCACAATACTGGAAAAAGTTTATTGCTAACTTTTCTTTGATTGCAGCTCCATTACATGGTTTAATAGGATTGAAACAGGTGTTCAAGTGAGGAGGCAAACAACAGAAAACCTTCAACACCTTAAAGGAAAAAATTAGTACAACACCAGTACTATCACTGCCAGATCTTCAACATCCATTTGAGATTGAGACAGATGCCAGTGACTATGCCATGGGAGCAGTGTTGATGCAACACGGAAAACCCATATGCTATCATTCTGAGACATTTTCTTCTGCAGTAGTTAATTATCCTACATATGATAAAGAATTGTATGCATTAGTACAAAGTGTGAAAAAGTGGAAAGATTACATAATGGGTAAAGAACCAATCATACATATAGATCATCAACCACTTCAATAGTTGCACTCACAAACTAAATTACAGCAATTAAGACATTATAGATGGATGCGTTTTCTATAGAAATTTCATCTTGTCATCAGATATAAGAAGGGCATACACAATAAGGTTGCAGACATGTTATCAAGACCAATCATAAATGCATCTACTATACTTAAGCATAACTCAGTAATGCATGAAAGTTACATTGAACAATATGCTCAAGATGTATATTTTAAAGATGTATATGCAACTTTAAGTCGTGGAAAGCAAGTAGGAGAATTGGATTATTATGTAAAGGACCAACTCTTATATCATTTGGGAAAGTTATGCATTCCACAAACTAAAATAGTTTACCTAATTCGAGAAGCACATACTTATTTCATATCAGGTCATTTTGGTGTAAGTAAAACAGTTGCACAATTGCAAAGGTTCTGTTATTGGCCAAGAATGCATGAGACAGTTTCTAGATATATTAAAGGATGTACAATGTGTGCTACAAGCAAACCAACTAATAGAAAATTAGGCTTGTACACTCCACTTCCAATTCCTTCTCATCCTTGGGAAAGTATTTCCATGGATTTTGTTGGGGGATTGTCAAATTCTAGGAAAGGCCATGATTATTTGTATGTTTTTGTGGACAGGTTCAGTAAAATGTGTATTTTGATACCATGTAACAAGAAGGTTAGAACTGAACAAACAACAAAGTTGTTCTTTCAAAATGTATGGGTTCATTTTGGGTTACTCACTTCTATTGTATCTGATCGAGATTCTCGATTTGCTCGGAAGTTTTGGTCAAATCTATGGGAGTTAATGGACACCAGATTGAAGAAAAGCACAACATTTCATCCACAAATAGATGGTCAGACAGAAGTGGTCAATAGGATAGTGATCCAGTTGCTTAGAGGTTATTGCAACAAGCATCCCAAGCTTTGGGATGAGCATTTTTGTTATGTGCAGCATGCTTACAACCATGCCAACCACTCTTCTACTCAGAGATCTACTTTTGAGACTTGTTTTGGTTTTATACCAAAGTCTCCCTTGGATTTTGTGTTTGGTAAAAACATAGTAGTTGATGGACACAGTGATGTGGACAAAGCAATCAAGTTCATTGAACAAATCCAAGAAATTAACCAGGCAGTACAAGAACAACTAGAAAGAAGTCAAGCCAAGTATAAGGCAAGACATGACAATCATTGAGTTGAGCATAGTTTTCAAGTTGGTGATCAAGTCTGGTTGTACATTAGCAAAGAAAGAATGCAGGGTGAAGGTAAGAAGCTAAAACCAATAAGGTATGGACCTTTCAAGATACTTGATAAAATTGGTGAAAATGATTTTCGCCTTGATTTGCTAGCTTATATGTAGATCTTTTCAGTCATTAATGCAAAAAACTTGAGATTGTATGAACCTTCATTGATTGAAGATCCTAAAGAGCAAAGTCATTTTCCTTCTATTAGTTATTTGTTGCCTGAGTATCTCAATGAGTTACAGGAGGACACAGTTCTAGATAGGAAGGTAAGAACTATGTGTCAACGGGATTTTGAGTACCTGAGAGTGGGACTCAAAGGTTAAAATCCAAGCAAAGCACGATGGATAAAAACTGGATAGGTGAAGGAGCAGTATCCTCACTTGCTCGAATGTTAAAAACCAACTTTTGGTGGTCCAAAATATTTTCAGTGGGAAGGCGTGATCCAAAATGGATCTTAAACCCTCTAAAAATTTTTAGTCTTCAAACTATTGGAAAACATTCTCACAGAGAAAAAAAATAAGGAATGGAAAATGTAGAGCTTATGGGAGGTTCAAATGCCACTGTAAAGGAGCCATCAGATCGGGCCAATCAATGGTCCAGATCAAATTGGCAGATTTCCTCGGATGAGGTTGGTGATATTGCATCAGCAGAGGTCAGCGGGGCATATCGGCGCTAACCCTGAGTGAGTTGCGACTGTGATCCAACGATATAACGTGGACCATCAGATTAGCGCATAGATCAACGGCGGAGACCACGTATATCACATTGCAGGTTTAAAAGGGAAGGACTTATTGCAAGTCTGGAGACACAACGATATGCAACTGTGGCTGTTGCATCGCAATATTTCATCATAATATATCCAAGGGATGATGCCAAATGGACCGCGGGCCATGCGAAGTGCGATATGCCAATGGCGCCGATCGGCGATCGGTGAATGCAATTAGCGAAGTGGGATTGGGACCACGTACAAAGGGGTGAAGACCCATAGCCCGTGCGACTTATGATAGTGATACAGGTAGACCCTCCAGGGCTATAGATGTGGCTTTATATATTTCGAGTTCCGATAATCAATTTTGTTGTCGGGATTTCTATGTATTTCTTTTTATTATGATAATATCGTATATAGAACAAATATGCATTATATCGGGGATTTGTGTGGAGGAAGACTGAACAGTCGGTTTCACCACACCCATCGATCCTTCTGTTTCTGAAAGGAGTTCTTGTGCCTTAAGCGTTTTTTCTTAACAAGACGTGTCCAACACCGAAAGGGAGGTGAATGGATAGAAGAGGAAGACAGAGAGCCCGAAGAGGGAAGGTGAATAGACAAGGTCGAGAGGCTTAAAAACCACTCTATGGCAGACAAAGAGGAAAATAATGGAGCGGAAGAGAAAGCAGAAGACAAAGAGCAAGAGGAAGCAGTTGTGTACTCTTGTAGATTTGAGGATTTCGAGTAAATCCCTGTTGTTTTTGTCACTGTTGTGTTGAATCTCGGGTTGAGCTCACACCTGTAATATTTTTCTCTTGAAGACATAATATAGAGGTTGACATTTAAAGCTAGACCAGGAGATGTAGCCAAGAAGTCTGGTGAACTCCTTGATTATTTGTTATGTTGATGTGTTGAAATGTTATGTTTTCCAATTGTTAAATGTCTATATTATTCTCAATCTTTTCGATCCATTGCACTAAATAATATAGGCATTCCTACACATGAGTCTGTAATACCTTTTCTTCTTGATTTAGTATCCATTTTAGATCAAGTGGGACCCCTGTTGCAACCTTGTAAGCCAATCAACTACCTTTCAATCTGAGTTGGCTCTGACAGCTATCCTGTTAACCCAATGCCCATTCAGCCTTTTAGTTCCTTTTTTCCTTTCTCCAAAACCTTCTAGGGTCCTTCCAGTAGGATAATGTCATGTTGATGTCACACATGCCATGTGTTGCTTCTGGAGTGGTCCATATGTCACCTAGAAACAACCCACTTGGGTACCTTTTGCCTGCCACATGTCCCTTGCACTTAAATTATGTTAATTTCATAACCAACCAATACAATGTTGCCACATGCTTTCCATGAGGAGAGAAAGAAGGGTCCCAAGCCTTGTATTTCGCATCAAATTTCTTTGATAGTTTTCACAGGGGTCTTGACCATTTATTTAACTCTATCATATGCTCATTGGTCACTAGTTATTGAGTTGTCTTGTCAACATGTCCCAATGCTTGTATCCCAACCCTTCACCTTCATGTCCCTTTAAAACTTTCAAGGTACACCTATTGGGCTTAACTATCAAGTGGGACCTCTATTAGCCAATCAACTAAACCTTCTCTACTGCACTATGGAATGTCCATGCAAGCCTGCTCTCCACTATTGTGTGGACTATCCACACATATATTCCATTAAACATTTGTGCCTTATTTGAACTTTCCAGGGTCCATCTATTGGGCTTCCATGTAAATATGGCTCCACGACAATCCAATCACAAAGCTCCCTGCCACTGCACTATCCACCCACATCTGTGCAATTCTCCATTAGTGGATCCACTTAAACACTTTTCCTTGTTTGGCCAAACCACCAAACAAAATCTCACTAAAGGGTCCTTTAACCCCTTTTAGCACTACAACTTTGACATTGGGGAAATTGACTTGTACTAGCAATAACTCTTGATATAGGAGGCCATTTGTGGATTTAAATATCGCATTCAAAATATCATTCCAAAAAAAAATCCAACTATGTCATTTCTAAGAGCATATGAGCTAAACTCCTGAGGTAGAAATTCCTTTAAAACATGGGACTACCAACCATAATATTCACAATATTATGGCATCTCCAATAAGCCTATTACTATCATAATTCTCTACAAGGGACTGCAGCAACCATGGGACTCCACCTGAGCTTGACACACTATGCACATCAATGCTAGCCCTAGAATAAATCACAGTTATTCTAGTGGACATAAACATCAACACATTTCTTTCCACCAATACATCAATGCCAAAACATTTATTTCCACCAACTTTAATGTTAACTTGGTTGACATCAATTCCAACACACTTGTTTCCACTATCCATCTAGACAATGCTAATTATCCAACAATCTACCCCTTTGGAATTAATGGCCATAACTTATCACTTCTCCACATTGATGGCCAATCCTCATGTTGTTTCCATGGTTCTCCTTACATGAACAACCAATGGCTTTCTCTCTTTTACATGGGCCATCACAACTTACTCTCCCCCTTTGACATCAATAACAAAAGGTTATAAGCTATTATTTCTCCTCCTTTTAATTATTGATTGAGGGTCAAACTATTGATGTTCATTCTTCTATACAAACATTTCTTCTCAAGGGCTGATATCCATAATGATGCACTTGAAGTCTAAAATTCAAACCCAACTACAATCATCATGGGAAAATACACCTACATAACAAGACATTAGTAAAAATGTCCTTATATCTTCTTGTATCTATTGTTGTTGCTATAGGATGGACATATATGATATGTTCCCCTTTAACATATATTACCTCTTCCTTGAATGCCTCTAGTTCAGAACACCTTATGGTTGCTGGTTGAATACTCTTTTTGCTAATGCATCTTTTGTACCAACTAAAAGAAATTCATATTTATTAAAATTTCTCACGATAATTTTGTTGCATGCAAATACAAATCATTAGTGATGCATTGTTGGCTTACTCTTAATTGTTGTTGTTGCTACTAAGATTGTGCTCACTTCACTTGAGCATCATAATCATCCAACTCTTCTCCCCTTAAGATAATTCTTCTCTAGATCATGACTTGTAATTAAATTAAACCAAATGCATAATTAAGTTGATACAAATTAGATAATGTACCAGGAAAACTCCTATAGCTCCTACTAAGAAATAGATGCCCACTTTCACAAAAAGTTTACTCCGCATGAACCTAGACAACCAATTGACATATTGATACCAAATGAGAGCTAAGGTACATTCAAAGTTGTACCAATTTTGTTCATGAACATATGATTTCTAGTCATAATCAAATTCACAAACTTAAGTGAAATAAGGGTATCTCACCCAAGAAGTCAACTTTTCATTTCCTAAGCAATCACTCTTCCTGAGGCTATTGATTGTTGCATGATACTACTACTAAAGAATCTCCCCCTAAGCCAATTCTCTCTGATCTACTGCTTTTTCTTCCTTACTTTTACATTGAGATTGATCATGTGGACCAGACTTAACTGTTGGCCTCTTTTCATTCCACACTTTTGTTGCAACTCATCCTTTTCTCACAACATAAAGTGTTGTGAAATCCCCTGGAAACCAAACTAACTACACTCTCCTCTCCCTTTGAAATATTGATTCATTTTAAATAAACAAACTCATCACTATAATTAGAAAGGGGACTCAACCATACCTCCAAATTTCAGATGCACCTCTCTAATTATGCTTTCCTAGTTGCCTACATGTAATTTATTTAGCCTCCCTTAAGGCCATTCTCTTCCTTTAGTGAAGAGAAATAAAATATATACTCCCTCTGAGTAGAATTTACTCATTTTTATTCCATTCTTTCATTAGTTGAGTCCTAACAGTAACATTTATTTTTAACTTCTTATTTATCCTGTATTGATCTTTGTCTTAACCATACATCGCTAAACCACACTTCTGATTCAACTCCTCTATTTTCACTCGTCTTCTTGTTGCCTCTTTGATTTGCTTGAGGCTTCAATTTTTTATTTATTTGTAGTGGATAAATACCAGGGCTGCCAATTCTTTACTAGGTCGAGGGTACTCTTATTGTTGTTGCCACTATCAGATAAGTTCACACCATACATAAGAGGGTCGTTCCTCTTAACTCTCTTGTGATTTTTGTTGGATGAAGAGTTAGACCTTTGTTGAGATCCTTCTCCTTCCTTCAATTTTCCTTAACTTAGAGAATTGAGAGAAACCTAACAATCCTCTGATACATTATCTATTTTTTTTCTCTTGGACTAAGGTACTCCATTGCATGAATATGCTAAGAGGCATGCTTCATCTTCTCATATCTACAGCTGGCTAGATTATGCCCAATATTCCTACAATTATAGCATTAGACATGGCTTAGGAATGGAGAAAAATAATTTATATATCTTACAACATTCTTGTCAAAGCCACTATTTCTGCCAACATTCTTATTCCCCACCACTTTCTGTATGCTTGGGTTGTTTCTATCCAATACATCTTGTTTTCTTGCATGCCATCTATAATGTATGGCTTTATGTCCAAAATTATTGCAAGAAAAACAATAACCATGAAAAGGATTATGATAGTTGAAAATACCTTTACTTTGAGGGCTTTTTCCTAGAGTAATAAAGGAACTCTGTCAGTTTTGCTCATTTCCTTCATGGATTCTTGATTTTCTTCCTTGAGAAATTCTATGTTGTTGCTACCTTGTATGGTTGTTCATCCTTTTTTCTTGATGCTTCTAATAAACATCCTGTTGTTGCTTCTCCTCTCATTGTTGTTTCTTATTTCCAACAACTTCTTTCCCTTTATTGTTGTTGGGATATTAAACTTTCTTTTCTTTGGTAGTTTACCCTTCATCCTTTTCTCTCTTGGATATTGAATCTTTTCTAAGACCTAAACTGACCTTGATGAGAGGGGATTTTTTATTAGCAAGAATCTCATTCAAGGCCTTTTTTCTCTCCTCAAGCTTCTCATACTAAGACACCTCTTATCTTTCCCTTTCAAGATCATGTCTTAATGTGACTACTTCAGCTTGTAGTCGCTCACATAAATATTCTCCTTTATTCGGTTGACTAGACAACAACCCATTTATCCTACTAGTCTTTTCTTATAGAGCATTCAAATCTACAATTATTTTTCTTAGCTTCTTAATCTCAACTCATACTCATTCAACTACTCCTTTTGCTTGATATTTTCTTCTGGTAGTTCCTTAATCTCTTTTATAATAGATATAAGCCTCCTCCTAAAATATATCATTTCATCTAGATCCTTTTCTTTGATAACAACGATGCTAGCTGAGCCATCAGATAGGTCTAAATTCCTCTCTATGTACACAGAGTCTTCCACAAGTCTGTGAAGTATTCCATCTTCATCACTACCAGGGATACTCCTATTCTATTCATGGGATATACTCTCTTATTATTCATATTATCCCTCATTTTCTTTTTTCTACTAATGTAAGTCTATCTACATCACTACTAGATTCACTTATATCTTTCTCTTCAGAAACTTCACATGCACATCTAGTAGATAAATGACCTATATTTTTACATTTATCACATAGAAATATTATACCTTTTGAGGAACATGGCCTTTCTTCTAATTCTCCATCCTCATCAACTTGATAGTGATGAAAAACAACTTCCTCAACGGGAGAAATATCTTTTATCTTTTGAGCATATTTTCTGTGAGATGCCTTCATCCTTTTTCTCCTTCTTTTCTTATCTCCAACACAAAACTTTGCATGTTTTGGTTCACTACTTGAGAAACAAGGTTCATCAATCTCCTATCTTGATACATATCTATCTTCTCTATATATACATTGAAATATGTCCAACATTTCCTTTGTTTTCTCACAATACCTCATTTTATCAACATTTAGCTTTGACAACCCTTTCATAATAATCACCTTGGATTTTGAATTAAACTCATTTTTCTCTCCATTCACTATGGAGCTACATACATCAACATCTAAGGAAATTAAATATGATTTCATTGTAAACTTCTAGAGCACATAGTCTGATCCATTTAAAAATGGAACCCCTTCTGGTGAATCCAATTTTGATTAGCCATTATTTCCCTTTGATCTACCTTCGAGCGGTTAAGTTATTCCTGAAGGACCAACTATGATAATAATTATTGGAAACAATGTTAATACTGAGAGGCTGGGGGGGGGGGGGGGGTGAATCAATGTGAAGGATAATTTTACTTTTATGCCTATTTATATTTAACATTCAAACTTGGAAATCATTCTTATGAATAATCAACAACCTATTATATTAGCAGCACATGGACACCAAGGTTTAATATGGAGACTCTTCTGGGAGAAAAACCACCAAATCTTGTTTGTATTATGATGTAAATATGAGCCCCTATTCTATTACATGATTCTTTGTTTGTGATCCACCACTCATAGGAAGAACCAAATCGCATATTTTGTAGACACTTGCCCTAGTTACCAGAAGCACTAACTAAATCACTAACTTCTTATATTTTTTTACAAGCACCAACTTGCATCTTCTTGGATTTATGCAAAAACCAACTTGCAAGAGGCACCAATCCCCACTTTTTCTACATAGATGGAAGCAACAAATCACTTTGTAGGCTCCAACCCACACTCAATAAGGAACTAATGTTCATTGTTATTAGCACTCACTCGACCTTGTTTCATCTCTTTTTTCTCCTCTGTAGCCTTCACCTTACACAACACATGCAACACTGTGATTGTTGCTAACTCCATTTACACTACAACATCATGAACACCATCAAAACACTCGGTGCACATTGCAACTAATGGTCTTCAACTTTTTTGTATCATACATTACCCATTGTTCTCTTCTCTCTTCCCTCTTCTTTAGCTCAGGCACTCTCGGCTTCTCACAACAACTTACTCACTCCCTCAAATCTCTCCACTTAGCTCACTCTCCAATGTTTCATTCCCCCACACTACATACCTACAATCCTTGGTTTTGTTCCAAAGTCACATAGTGAACGATGTAGTCCCTTTTGTCAATTTCACTACCCGAGAGTGTATTCTCAGCATGGCTTTCCATCCTAATGTTGCATTTGACTACTTTTCTCATTGTGGCATGTTGTAGTGGCTATAACCACCCTCCAAAATTTTGGCCTGCACCAATTTTAGAGCTTCCCTTGGAGAGTTTCACTTGATAAATGCACACACTTGAGTTCATCCCATGAGCTCATGTGAGTCTTAACATTTGCCTTGCTTATTTATTGCACTGAAGACTCTGCATGTTGATGTCTAATTCATGCTTGCGACTGTGTTCTAGTTATGTTCAAATTATTTGCTTCGTATGTGTTTGTTGTGTTCACAATGAAATCATCTATCACACTCACACACAGAGTCACATTCACGGTTGCACAAGCATCGTCTCGATCATGAAAGATCAATCACGAGTGTCGTGCATGTCGCTTTCACCGTTGGTCAGTCATATTGAACATGTGTGTTTGGATGGTTTGGTCGTTTCGTCATCAAGTCATGCGAGTGTGTGTTTGTATGATCACCTATGCATCTTTCTACTGTTCACACACTTAGTCATTTTTGTTGAAGTTCTGACAACCAGACTCCTCTCTAACACCTGGACAATCACCATACTTTCTACTTGATCGATTGTCAACTGGAATAACACATAAGCACCAAGCTAGTTCCTTCAAGTAGTGCTACTCGCAAGCAACTCAAGCAACACTCATGTTGGCCACTTAGAAAGTTGACCAGTTGTTCATCTCAGAAATTGCACAGTGCTCATGAGTAGGCATCCCACTACTCATCAGTCAGCTCAGCTCAGAAATTGTGTAGAGATGATCAGCAGGCCAACTTTCCAGCCTTAGTGCAGTTTTCCCAGCCAGTAGCTCCTAGTAGCAGACTACCTATTCCCTCCAGGAATTGAACATTTTCTGCTTCCAGTGACCCCAGCAACCAACTGGTAGTTCCCTCTGGAAATTTTCCAAGTCTGGCTTCCAATGACCCCAGCAACCAACTAGCAGTTCCCTCTGGGAATTGTGTAAGTCTAGCTACTAGTGACCCCAGTAGCCAACTGGAAGTTCCCTTTGGGAATTGCACAATTTTGGCTACCAATCTCCCGGGCAGTTCCCCCAAAAAATTGCGCAATCCCTGCCTGTTGACCCTTCATGTAGCCCATCCCGTTCCTCTGGAAAATTTCTTAAATTTGGTTGTCCAGCCCCTGCTAACTCTTTGCTACGGAAAATGTGCAGAGGATGCATGCCTTGCCCTCCTACAGCCCAGACTCTCCCTCCCAAAATTTGCACAATTTTTCCTCCCAATCGACCCAGATCTTGTAGGTAGTCACTGTCGACTCAGATTGCCTATCTCTAGCCCTCACTGACTCTTGTGTAGTTTTCATCAGTAGTTGCCTGGAGCCATCATCCCACAGCATAGCCCTGTTGCCTCTCCCAGTCACCCGCATCTAAATGATCATGTGTCATGGTAGACTAGGAGGTTTTGGATTTGATGTCATCTTTTTGTGAGTGACTATAGGTATAGGTACACCAAAAAATATGTCAAGACGATGAATGTGATGAACAAAGGGAGCACATGTAGATGGACAGGTTCACCAACGGATGAACAAACGAAGCATGCGAAGCGAATGAATGTGACGAGCATGCACCTTCGTGAACAAGTGAGCATGTCAAGCCTTCCAGCATGAAAGCAAGGAACAACATGCTAAAGCTTTGTCAAGCAAACTAAGGACCATTGAAGACTCTGCGTACTTCACCATGTGGAGGTGAAGCTATGATACACCATGAAGACATCCATCACTCAGCAGCACTCTAGCTCAACATGCAGTCCAACAGCAGCTCGAATGTACCACCATTTTCATGTCAAGTCATTTTGAGTCAAGTCATGAGTCATGTTGCCCACATCTCCATGATGGGCTTGTTGTCAATCAATGTGATGTAACGTGGACATTCAAGAGACCCACTTGTTGAACATAAAGTCATGTAAGTTAGAAATTCATGGAATTAGAATGGTCATGAGGGTAGTTGAATAGTCACAATGGTCAGTTTCACCTTTGCCTATAGATACCCCCCTCGTTTGTACATGAAGGGACTTTTCACCTTGGCTCCTCCCACATAGCCAAGAGAGTCTCTAATATTTTCTTTGAGGAGTAAGTAGTGGCTCCAACGCCCCGCTGATGGGGTTAGTGATGTATGGTGTAATGATGTGTCTTGGAATTTTCACTTAATTTAGAAGCCTGTCCACAAGCCAGCACGTGTTCACACATGTATTGTATTTGTTATAAGACTGATATTTAACACTTGTAATGCATGTTTCTTTAACCTGTGTTCTACATCTGAACTGATTCATTTGTTGTAATGCATAATCTATTAATCGAAATGTGTTGTATATGCTACTAATGTTGTCATGTCTGTGTTGACTGCTTTGTCAGACATCAGACATACCTTTCACCTGAACCTTGCTACAACAAACGTTGCACTCGTTCAGACTGATCTGTGAGTGTTGTACATGTTATATTACCTTGTATGTTGTGATTGTTGCATCTGAGTGGACTGCTCTGCCATAAGTTGTGTATGTCCTTTATGTTGTGTGTTTCTAGCAGAGTTGGGATGATCCTTTCAACCTGAAACTCACCTTCTCCTTTTCCCCTCACAATGAAAGAACCATTGACACAAGTACACTTACACTCACTAGGCATGCAAACCTCACTTCTCGAAGACAAAGCAAACCACTTTCCTGTGTTGACAAGTAAGAGTTGAGGAAAATCCTTAAGACAATGGCAACCCGGCCATCATACTAGATGGGACTCCCACACCAAATGGTGTGAGGTCTATTTGGGATTTCATACTGAGGTTATCCCCTGAATGTTGCAAGTCCAACATCGTCAACATTTCTAGCACTAGAAGGAGAGCAGCCAGTTTTACATGGATGAAATTCCCCTCACACTCACTCATCAACCATATTGTCAAGGCAGTAAATCGCTCTCTCTCTCTCATGACTCAGAAGTTGGTTACTCCTCAACTCCCAGAATTGAACATGAGATTTCATACCAACACCTTCTCTCAGTCTGTCCCATCACTTGCCAGTTTGCGAAAGTAGTCAGATTGATCCTAGGCATACATTATCTTCCACACAAATATAAGAAGCCAAAATCCACCTCCATATGGGTTGTTGTATTATCGATAGTTGAAGTAGTCCTTGCTACTTGTTGGCTTAATGGGCCTTGACCCAGGTTCAACATTAGTTAGCCAAGAAAATCCTTACACTACTAGCCCTCTTAGCATCAATCTCTATAGCGCGGACCGAAGTCTCACATGAAGCAGTATGGGAGGATGTAGGAACCAAGTTTCCGCACCTTGAGATGGTTGTGATGTTTGTTTTATACCTTAAACCCTTCTTTCATGTAGATCGATAAGCCTTTAGGGATTATCAATGTACTTTCTCTTCTGTCTCTTAGAACCTCCACAAAGATATGCGATCATCCTTTGCACACCCTAACCAGCGACTTAGGCACTTATGCACCTTGTTAGAGAGTTATTTTATAATTTACTGAATTATCTTAAGTGTTCGCCAATTTTACCATGCAATTAAGATTATCTTCACATAAACATATATCCTTATTTGCGTTCATATAACATATAGAAACATATATATTCACGCATCAAATTAGCATTATAACATAAACCCAGAACTTAACATAACACAATCGCAGGCAATCCATAGAGACAAAATACACAATAATTTCAGAATACTTCTCTTTATTGATGATTCAGATTTCCAATACAGACTCTATTTTCCCTGCGCACACAGCTATAAGGTTCTGTGCACTCAACTGTGGACTTCTGCCCTAGGCCTTTGCGCACTCAGCTACAGAGCCTCTTCCTACGCTAAGACCCTCACTCTTATCTCCTCACAGACTCATCAAGAACTCAAAATTACTTAGAACTCTACTTCAAAACTGCCTTCGACTCTTTTAAGACTCCCTTTTTATACATTCCCATGGCCTGCAGACCAAGGGTGTATCTCATTAAGCTAACACAAGTTATCTAAACTAAGGGCGGAAACCGTTTTTGACTATTTACATCTTCACACTCTGTGACCACAAAATGTGGAGAATTTACATTCTTTATACAAAACTCAGGAATTTAGCCCCAAACTTGGGATATTAGTCCCAAAAATGATCCCAGGGGACCCATTCCCAACAGGCCCCCAAACACAAACATGGTGACTCGCCCTCGAGTCACTCGGCTAGCACAGAAATATTGTTGTGAAGATCTCCTAGCTCAACTTCGACTATTGCAACTTCAGCGATACACTGTGCTTCTACTTGTTTCATCTCCTCAACTAGCTACTCCGTTGCTCGCCTTGCACCATCTGGTGACTAAATCTTCTATTTAGTCTTCTACAGACTAGCCAGCTTGACTTCAATAATGGCTGTGATCAAATAGGCCTCATCCAACCAAGCTGTAAGTGAGCCTTCAGCACTGCTTCCTTGTGATGAGTTGCATCTATCTGCTCTTTCAAAGCCTTGGCCTCCTGCAGCTTTGTCAGCCTCTACCTGATGGCGACATTGTGTGTCATTGCTTTAACTTCATCGTAGCACTATTGCATCTCCCACACTTTTGTTTCCATTCTCTACACATTGGGGTCTTTTTGTAGGCTAGTGACCACCTTGAGCGAATGCTTGAACAGTGTCGTGTAGTCCTTTACTGCGTTGTCCACTGCTGCTGCAATGTCTTGCATAGCTGAGTTGCGTTGTTCTCTGATTTCTGGCGGAGTCGAAGGTTTGGCCTTCAACTGCAACTCTATGATTTTGAGATTCAGTTACAAATAGACCTTTGCCAATTCTATGCGTGCATTGCATACTCCAGTAGCGAGCTTCTGAACTCACACATCTATTGGCTCAACCTCAGGAATGTCCAACTTCGGGATAGATTGGCATGCCTCAGCCATGACCTTAGCTATATGTTGATTCTTGTCCATAAGGTCTTGGACAAGGTCAATGGCAGAGTCTCGTTGTACAACCATTTGAGCATTGTTGATCTTCTGCTCACTAATTACTTGTAACGTGTGTTTTTTGCAGGCTCGCAGTTCCATGATCATGCTATCCTGCAAAAGGTGAAGCACCTCACTGGGAAGCGTGGCCAAGTTAAGTCCAATGCCCTTGAGGGTGCTGAAAGTGTGCCTATCAGCTTCTATATCTATAGTTAGTGCTCCATTTGGCAGCACTATTGCTTAGGGATCCCGTGTGCGCAACATCCCTATGGTTTCAAAGGTGCTAGGTGCCAAACCGGTTGATGCCGCGTCGATCTGTACCTGTGATGTGTGGATCTGTAGCTCATGTAGACCTGTCTAGATAGCGCCTAAAGTCTGTTGTTGCTACTTCTCGAACTGCTGTAGCAGTTCCACAGTGGAATCCCTCACTGTATCACCTATGTCATTCAAGTCCCCCTCTATTAGGGTGATTGGGTCGAGAGACATCTTGATAGCCTTTGACTTCTTCCACAACCCTAATTTTTTTGGATCTCTCTTCCACTTGGTGTGGAACAGAGTCATCTCTAGGTTTTCTCCTCCTTGCTTCATATATTCGTTCTCTTCTTCTAACTTTGAGGAAGGAAACTTTTGACTACAGTCAAAGCCACGCTCCTCTTCCTCCACTTTCCCACCCTTTTTCTTCGTGGTAGTGCACTCTTCCTTGGCCTTATCATTTTCATCCTTTCTTTTCTTCGTGGCCAACTATTCCATCTTCAGCTTGGCTTCTTCCTTTTTTCGTTGTGCGGCTGACTTGCTAGATACCGCTGTCAAGTCTGTGGCAGTTTACCAATCTGTCAGCCAACGGTTGAGGATCGCTTCAATCATGTCATCTATGGCCAAGTATGGTAGGTCATGCCACTTCTGTTCAGTGTCCATTCATGCACGTATTGAGACATGGTGGAAGTTTGCCTTGAATTCCATGTACTCCTGTAGTTTATCAAAAAAATTTGGTGACAACTGCGGCTTGCGGTTGATGGCCATATGGATGCTCATCTCCATTAAGATCCAAAAGATCTTGTTGTCCTTGATCTTTGAGGATCCTTCGTAGCCCATAACGAAGTGAACTTCATTGCCTCCAGTAGGTTTGGCGTAACCAAAGGAAACTAGTTATCCTCGAGTAGCTCCCATGCAACCAACACTATGGATAGCAGTAGCCATGCATAGTGGAATGTCTTACTATGATCCTGCGTGATTTGATAATGAGATTCTAAGACAATTAATAAGGTTTTACAGACTCATGTGCATGGATTTGTCTATGTCATTTTATGTAATGGATCGATAAGATTGTGAAATGCACAGAAAATGAAGTAGTAAACAAAAAACATAATAGGCACACATGACACAACAAATTTAATAAGGAGTTCACCCAATACTCTTAGGCTACATCTCCTGGTCCAACCTTTAGTGGTGGCCTCTCTATTATGTCTTCAAGCAGATTTCTTTTTACAACAGTGAGGTCAATTTGAGCCTCACCACAACAGAATACAATAACAAAATATTTACTTGAACCTCTCAAGTTTTCTCTGAGTAAACGGACTCCTTCA
Organism: Pinus taeda; assembly: GCA_000404065.3. NCBI lineage: Eukaryota > Viridiplantae > Streptophyta > Pinopsida > Pinales > Pinaceae > Pinus > Pinus taeda. The sequence continues at coordinate 546,527 of APFE031285995.1, read as the reverse complement.
ATGCTCTTTGACTCTGTCCTAACTCTGTCTCGGCATTTTCCTGCAATACTTCCTCCTCTACCATGATCTCTGTCTGTGGCTTTATAGCCAAAAATGCACTGCCTGTTCATTTCATGTTCTTGTCTCTCAGTCTCCCCAGCCTCTGTCCACTTCGAATCCCTCTCTCAGTGTGATACAATCATTGTTTAACACCTAGAGAGGAGGTGGCCACCCATTCTGTAACACCATAGTGCCACGGGCCTCTAAAACTCTTGAAATATCCGCACTCTGTTAAACACAGGGAAAATGTGTTTAATAGCGAAAGTTCACCAAAACTCAATATATCGGACTTTAAAAGTCCTTAACTATGATTCATTCCCCTATTGAGTCCATCCACAAGTCACTATCACATATTGGAAGGCTCCATCCCTTTGTGTTTTGGAAATACAATGAAAATCACAAAAATACATTAAAAATGGCTCTGTTACAGGACTTGAAATTATATCAAATTTCCTTTGTAATGCTATTGGGTTCGACTGTCACATGGTGTATTAATATCGACCCAGTTCCATGTACTGACGCGATATCGCATATCGCACATGACCCCCGCCAATTTTAATCGCTCCTCTGCATAGTTCTGATGCGATGCGACGATGCGATATATCGCAATCGCTCATCACAATAACCCTTTCACCATTGTAAGTGCTTTTGCAATCCCTCGATAATGATCTAGCGAGCCGTCGCATGCTTCATGTGGATCCCACTGATTCCACTAATCGCAATCGCAAGTCTCATGTGGATCCCATCGATCTCTGCCGAAGGTCACCACCGATTGTGATTGTCGATCCAACCTGGACCATTTATCAGCCAGATCGAACGACTACTATGTATTATTGGTTCTGCCTCCATTACTCTATTTTTTTCATTAATTTCACGGGTTTTGCTTCCTGGTAGTGAATTAAAAGGCTACCTTATGTGATTTCTCCTTGGTTTTTGGCATGTTCTTCGTAGTTTTGAAGACATAGAGAGTGTTTCTTTGATCCATTTGGATCACTTTGCCTCATGGAAGTTCGCGAGGAACTCACTGCAGTGGTAGCATGCCTAGTTAAACTATCTTCCCTTTGCGCATTGGGCTGCCAAGGCTACCACTGGTGCTAACACTTCATCTCCACGACACTTCCTCATGACCTTTCTTACCAAGATTTGTGTCGCCACTTTGACCGCGGGGTCAATGATACTTGTGATGGCATAGGCACGTGACTTCTTTACTAGCTTGAATTTTTCCTTCACTGCCTTAGCAAGGGCATACTTGCTGGCCTTTCCACCAAATGCCATGGCCAGGTTTTCTCCTAAGTGTGGTAGCCACGTGATCCTATGGACCAACATGTTAGTGTTGGGTATTGGCTCCTCTAGCCACATACACCTATCATGCACAAAACACAACATCTTCTTGATCATGATCATCGTGATGGGCACATGGTTGTAATGTGGCACCCATAGTAGGTTTAGTAGGCCTACCTTGTCCACACCTTTCAACCACTTCATTAGCTCCAAAGCAGTCACTCTAGTGTTCTTGTGGAAGACATAGTGCATAAGTTGGTCTACCACTAAATGAGGGAAATGTTCCGTGCCATCTAAATCCTAGTCTTCCAATTTTAGAAGGGCGACATGCCCCAAGCACAATCCCTCAAAGACAATTTGCTCTAGTAATAGGGGTGTATGTAAGGTGACCTTACTCTCATCAATATCCTTTGACACCTTCATTTTTCCCCTGCACAGAGGAATGTACTCAGGTATCTTAGAAATGGGGTCAGACCCTTCAACCTCAACATCCTCTCTTTCCATCGCAATATCCTCGTCATCCATGGGGATTTCTTCGACCTCTTTTTTTGGCTCTAGTTCAATCACCTTGCTCTTTTCCTGCTTGGTGGGCTTATCCTTCTGTGGGTGCTTTCTAGGTGATGCACGCACTGGCTACAGTGTCGCGGCTTGCTTTCATTTCTTGTTCTTCAGATCCTCCTTGGTCAGGGTAGGCCTCAACCTGCGCAACCATGGTGAATTAGGTACTTTAGATGGTACTTCTGTATGTGCAATCTCCGGGGCAACTCCCTTGGCAGACATGGATACCTCTGGAACAACTCCTTCGGCTGTCATTGCGTCCCCAACATTTACAATCTCAACCCACATTGACATGATGCTATTCAACAATTGTTATGTCTCCTTTGGCAACTTATCAAATGCTAAACTTGCTATCAGAGCTTCAAAGTATTCATGGTTCATGCATACCTGAGAGCTCAACACCTCAATTCTCAAAATGCCAAGTGTTTTTCGTTGGGAAACCCTTTGTAATTTATAGGCATTTTTGAATTCAAATCCGACCATTCCCCCCATAATCAGTTCATTAATGCTCAATTGGCAATAAGTTTTCAAATATCTGGTCCATAAATTCTGACTTAAATGCTACCCCCCACTCCACTTGGTCATTTTTTCATCATCAAATCATGAACAATGACTTTAACGGTCACTTTTCGGCTATCCTACATGCTTCTGCGGGCTCTGTGACATTTCTTCATTTCGCGTGGTTCCCTAATTGCACAACTCTCCAACCCGAGCAGTGTAGTTTATAGTCCCACACTTCCTTTCAGCTTCCTGAAGCGCTAAGACCGTGCTTCCCTCATTTAGTCACCTAGATGGATTACTGGTGTATGGCTTCAATCAACTACCATTCACCTTTCCTGGAAAGGGTTCTCCATTCAATTTTACCAGCTTAATTTCTCCACCATCGGTAATCTCCTTGATGACATATGGCCCTAGCTAGTGCATCCTAAATTTCCTTAGAAATTTATCAAACTCACTGTCATATAACAAGACCAGATCATTTACCTTGAAGGTGCGCAGTTTGATGTGTTGATCGTGCCATGCCTTTTCGCACTCCTTTTGAACTTGTTGATGAAATTCAGCTAGAAATATGTCCTCCTCAAGCTCTGCTAGCTGCATGAGCCTCTCTTCCAGGGCTCCATGAGCTGCCATTCTTGTGAATGCCGCTATGCACAAAATAGGTACAATGTATTCCATTGGCTCATAGCTTTGACGCCATACATGAGTCTAAAATGCATTTTCCCAGTCAGCTTCTTACAATTTGTTCAGTAGGCCCATAGTACCATGGGTACGCACACATCCTAGTCATTTCTTTGAGCATTGCAAACCTTCATCAACATGCTCTCTAGTATCTTACTAAATGCTTCCACTGTCCCATTAACCTACGGATGATAAGGCGTACTTTTCTAATGATACACCTGGAATTCCTCTGTCAACATGCTAATTGTTTCTCTAAGAAAGTGTGTATTGCGATCGCTCATCAAAATATTTGGGCACCCGAATCTTGTCAAGTCATACTCAAAATTCCTTTTTTTTTTGTTGTCGCTCCTATGTAGTCCTTCACATGTTGTGCCTCCTCCCATCTAGTCAAATACTTAGTCACGATGATGATGTATAGCACACCAGTATTCTTTCCTGGAGGCTGAATTAGTCCCACAAAGTCAATTGCCCATTTTTCAAATGGTTGTAATGTCACCTATGGTATCAGAGGCATCTCATCCCTTCGGGACAGCCTAGCGGTCCTTTGACATGCATCACATGCCCTACAATATGCTTTCAAATCCTTGTGCAAGGTCAGCCACCACAACCCAGTGCGTAGAATCTTCTGCGCTGTTGCTTTCCCTGCATAATTTCCTCCTACGACTCCTCCATGAGCCTCAGTGAGGATGCTGCTTTGTTCAAAGTTAGGCACATAAAGTCACAATATTTTGTTTGATCCCATTTTGTACAAGTGCCCTGCAATGATAGAAAATTTTGCTGCGCGCACTACCAGTGCCTTATTCTGTTGACTTGTATAACCTTCCAGAGCCATTCCTGTCTTCAGGAAGTGGATAATATCTTCAAAGTGGTTGTCCATGACACGAATTGCAAAGAGTTGTGTGTCAGGGAGTCTTTCCTCTAAATTAGTAGGTTCCTCTCCAGTTTCAATGCACGACAAATGATCAGGTCCTACATTCAGTCATCCTCGCTTCACAATAAATTTGAAGTCGTACTTCTAGAACAACAACAACCACCTACATATTTTTCCCCCCAACACAGGCTTGTTGACCAGGTACTTCAATGCAGAATGATTTGTATACATCTTAAAGTGTCCGCCCAACAAATAATGCCTAAACTTCTGGAGTGCATACACCATAGCTAATCCTTTGTGCTTTATCGTGGAATAATTTTTCTCCACTTTAGATAGCTTCCTACTTGCGAATGCTATAGGATGATCCAATTTTCCCTCACTGGCTTGTGTTAGTATTGCTCTCAGTACAATACATCATGCATCCACATGCACATGAAATTCCTTCTTCCAATTTGGGAAGACTAGGATTGACACGGTGACCATTTTCTCCTTCATCACATCCAAGTTCTTTTGACATTCATCATTACAATAGAATGTAGCATCCTTTTTCAACAATTCTCCATAGGTACGGTGATCTAGGCATAGTTCTTGATGAACTTCCTACAGTATTCGATATGCCCCAGAGTTGCATGTAGCTGTTTCACACTGCTTGACGCCTCCAAGCTGATTATTATTGTGATCTTCACGGGGTCTACTATCAATCCTTGTCTTCATACCACATGACCCATCAATATCCCAAAAGGGACACAAAACAAACACTTCTTTAGATTGAGCGCAATCTGGTATCTCCTACATGTATCTAGCATCAACCGTAGACTTGCCACATGGCGCTTGACCAATCCAAACACTGTCCAATCGTCAATATATACCTCTAGAAATTTATGAATGAAGTCTTTGAATGTCGCAATGACTACGCGCGAAAATATCACTAGCACATTCTTCAACCCAAAAAGCATTACAATGTGTTGAAAACATCCCCATTCAGTCGTGAAGGTGGTCTTACTTCTATCCTCAAGCGCGATTTTGATCTGATGGTACCCAGAGAACCCATTAGTGAAAGAGTATGCTTCTTTTCCACCTACATTATCCAGGACCTCGTTAGCGAATGGGGTTGGAAAGGATCATGCACACAAGCATCATTCAATTTCCTGAGATCTATGCATATTCTTATTTCTTCCTTCTACTTCTTTTGCTGAACCACTATAGGGCTTACCCAATCAGATTCTTCCACTGGTTTAATAATACTTGCCACAAGCATCTTATCTAACTCAATACGGACCCTTTCCTTATACTTCAGGTTGAGGCAGTATGGTCTTTGTTTCATAGGTTTCACATTTGGCTTTAGGGTGATCTTCATGACACCCAGGTCTCCTATTATCCATTTCAGATCGGAAAACTTCATGGGGAATAAGTCCTGATATTCGCAGAGCCGTTCGACAACCTTATCTACTGTTGTGTTGTCCCAATACTCCCTAATCTTTGCAAACTTCAGTTCTGCCTCCGTGCCAATTTTCACCTACTTGGTCTTGAGCGGCTCAATTATGTCTGGGTTCTCTAGCTATGGTCCTTCAACTCCACGGTGACCTTCAGTCTTTGGGATATTAATCTTTCTCAAGTTTGTGTCTTCTTCTTCCACTGTTACATTGTAATATTCAAGCGTGTGGCTTAGTTGGGTAGTCCAATCAGGTTGAATCAGGTCTAGAGGATCCTGCGATATCCTAAAGATGGTTGTCTTAACCTCCTGCAATGCTTCATCGATGGACTCAAATCCATTCTCAAAACTGAACGTCATCAGAAATCCTTGGTGTAAAATATCCCATTCTTCAGTGCCATGATAGAGTTCTATCTCCAAGTACCAATTCATTAGTATAACCTCCATGGTATGACAAAACAGATGGACCCACTCCGATTGAGGCTTCGCTCCATATGCTTCAGCCAATTTTCCCAAATGATTGCGTGGATCATTCCTCCCATCATACTTTTCTGTTAGCCGTACCTTTTGAAATATGGAAACAAGAATATTCCAATTTAATTTGTCTTTGAATTAAATTGTGAATTAAAATCGAATTTAGTCCTAACAACAACTTGGAAATAGTTAAATTTTAAATTAATTAGTTGGAGAGATTCAAGTTAGAAGTCTTTTTGAAGTCATGCAAGGGTTATCCCTTATATTAAGGAGATAAGATTGAGTTACATTTGAGTTGTAATTAGTTAACTCAGTTTACTGAGTTAAGTCTAGTTAAATTAGTTCCAAATTGTTTGAGGAACTAATAGTGAATTAACACTCAGTTGATGCATTAATGCACTCAACTAGTGCTATTCCAGTTAACTAAAGATTCCCTCATCAGAAACTCATGCATGTCTATTCTGAGAAATACCCAGTTGAGATTAATGTTCAAGGAGAGTGTACTATTAATTGGACGTGTTTTCTCATGGAGAAAACTCATGCATGTAGTCAAGGATTCATCCTTGAGGATTGCGTAGTTTTGAAGGCTTGTTTTTCCACTTGGTAATAGGCTAATCATCCACAAGGAATAGCGCAAGGATATAGGAGCTTGGAGGGCAAAGAGGAAGGATGGAGAGAAGCCAAGATTTCTTGTGAGCATCTATGGGGATTGCATTGAGAGTTGGCTAGCTGTAAGAGCTAAGGTTTTGTATAATTCCTATGTATTTCCACCATGTATGATAATACAATAGTGTGGGGTTTTTATCTGAGACTTTCCCCAAAGTATTTTCATGTGTATTGTGCCATTGATTCTTCTTCTTCTAGTTATATTGTTCAGCTCGACCTTAAAGCTTCCACAAATTGATAGTAGAGGTAGGTTATAGTATTCTACTTTGATTTATATTGCATTATCAAGTTAACCTATCATATATTTTCTACACATGGATAACCTTATACGCAATTGTTCTTCCTACATAATTTCCCCCAACAATAAGAGCCATTTGCACATTCCCCCCCCCCCCAACACATTTTTATTGATCATACCTTTTAGTGTGGAGTTCATGTGCATCCGCATAGGTTGTTTTCCATATGCCTGCATCCACCTAGCCAAACTCGTGCTTGGATCATCCCGTCCATTGTATTTGTTTTTCAATCACACCCTAGGCTTCATTTCTTCAACCAGTTTCTCCTGACTTCCTGAGGTAGAGGCCTTAGTGAAACTTTTCTTTGCTTTGATAAATGTTTCTTTTGTGTGCTCCAGATCAAACCCAATTTCTTTTTCTGATGCTTTGCAGACACACTCACCTTCTGCAAGCCGCTTCCCTTTATCCTCACCAGTTGTCATTCCACTCCATAGCATAATGTTTACCTCAGGGTCTTCCTTATGAGGCTCAAGCCTCAACATATGTAGATTCTATGTCATCTGTAGAGGTTGTGCCCCCTTCTCGCGAATCTTAGCCAATAGTATAAGGCAATGCTCAGTTGCATGGTAAAACTGAGTACAGTAGTGGCATGACAGTCGTGTCGAATTTGGGTAGTCTCTCACACAGTGTATTGGTCCTCCACAATTGTAACAAACAACTACTCTTTGCCTCTACCAGACCCCCCTCCAACTAGGCCTCGGTCGTGCCCCTAATACTCACCTCATGCTCCCCCATTGCCTTGGTTTGGAGGCCGTGTTTCTGCCTACACCCTGTATGCGGGTGTCCTGTCCATCATTGATTTGTAACTACGAAAATTGTGCTCAACATGACCTATTGATTGACAGAAATCACAAAAGAGTTGTTTTGGTGTTTGTACGAATTTCTGCAACAAATGGAAATTGTTAGTCGCATGTTTCCTAGCTAGTTGGTATATAGCACACCATAGCGCGGGCCCTGTACTTGGCTCTGACATAGCCTCTGGCCTTAGAGGTATTTGTCCCCCTACTGCAACATAGTATGCAAATACTAGATAGTGATCCTTTTCATGCCCCTGACCTTTGCATTTCAGGTACCAAACTTCTTTGCATGCATCTGGCCGAGTTGTTCTATCTCTCTTCAGACTTTGCATTTCGAGGCAAAGGTTCTGAAACTATGCATGAATCTACTGAACCCCCAGATTATCATCCTACATTGGTGTCTCATGCAGTCTCATCATGATTTTCTAGAGCTTCTTCCCAGGTCCCAATCTTCTGTTGTGATAGCGAAACCCTTAGGTGGGGTAGGAGCGAGGCCACGAGCCATTCGCGGTGCTGCCCATCAGTTAGATTCATGTTGGCTTCTCTATTCATACACTTCAATATTTGATCCAAATCCCAGAGTGTTACACAAAAATATCGTCACCTTGATTATTTGCAGTTGGTGTAGGCCTATCATCACCTATACCAGCTTCCTAAGCAAGGCTTAAGCCTCAGCTCTTCAAAACAAGCTTGAAAAATGAGAGAAAGACATCAAAAAAGCAATGTAACTCTGGTTCCGCACTTTCTCTTACTTTTGCCTGCGGGCCCACACCTTTTGTTCAAGTTATCTACGTACTTATATGCTCTGTATGTAAAGGGGAGGGTGCGTACCCCTGTAAAATTCAAAAGGCACAATCTTTATCTTAAAAAAACTCATCTTGGGTTAATTCTAGAGTTTTCTAGAAGCATTTGTTACGTGGATTGTTTGCTCCAAGTGGTTCATGCATCCCATCATAGGAGGAACTAATCCCTTGTTGAGAGGAGCTATCCCTTTGAAGGAGGACTCTATCCCTTTGAAGGAGGAGCTGGTAACTGATCTCCATTGCACTATAAATTGAGGCATTGGGTCATTGGCCAGAGAGGTTAGAAGCTGAACTTTTGTGGGTGAATGCTAGTGAAATCAAGACTTCCTATTTGAGCTTAAGAGGAGAGATCACATACCTTTTTGGCCCCATTAGGGAGTGAGTGAAGCTTGTCAAAGTAGAGGAGACTTCTTGTTGGACCCAGGAAGGAGCTTG
>APFE031285995.1:485899-522704 GCA_000404065.3 Pinus taeda | reverse complement strand
TTCTAGAAGCATTTGTTACGTGGATTGTTCGCTCCAAGTGGTTCATGCATCCCATGAGAGGAGGAACTAATCCCTTGGTGAGAGGAGCTATCCCTTTGAAGGAGGACTCTATCCCTTTGAAGGAGGAGCTGGTAACTGATCTCCATTGCACTATAAATTGAGGCATTGGGTCAGTGGCCAGGGAGGTTAGAAGCTGAACTTTTGAGGGTAAATGCTTGTGAAATCCAGACTTCCTATTTGAGCTTAATAGGAGAGATCACATACCTTTTTGGCCCCATTAGGGAGTGAGTGAAGCTTGTCAAAGTAGAGGAGACTTCTTGTTGGACCCTGGAAGGAGCTTGTACAGCGTCAAGGCAAATGTTGTAAGGTTTTTTCCTTTTGAATTAATACAATCAAGATCATTTTTCTCAACAAGTATCTTATGCTATTTGTTTCATGGACTCCTTGACTTTCATGTTAAATATGTTTTATAATATTGGATATTCAGGTGCTATTTAATCATTTGCCTTATTTGTGCTTGCAGGTTTGCAACGAAGGAACTTACTTGGATCAAAGGAGTGAAGGCATCTCCAAACTTGTGTTGGACATGAGGTAGGCCCTTAAACACATTTGTTTGTCATTATTTATAAAGCGCATTTAGAGAAAGATAGTGTCTGGTTGGTTTGTTTGTCATTAGGTCTTCATTAGATTCTAGGAAGGTCTGTCTTGTCCGCAAGATTGACTAATTCCGCATGACATAGGGTGTCTCCCCAGGCTTCATCATGATCTCTTTGAATCCCACAATAGATTGCGCTTGAGACTTAGATCTACTGAATTCCCTATTCAGCGCAGTCTAGATATCTGCCATCGCGGGCATTGGATTATCAGTACTATACTTAATGTACCACATTAGTACACAGTCCTGCAAAGCACTAACCAACATTGCTTTCTTCATTTGATCATATGTGATACCTTGAGCTTCCCATACAGCCTTCGCGATAAACTAAAACTGGTATGGATCTTCATTTCCTATGCCCTTGAATATAGGTAGCTTTATGAAGTTTGCCATGTTGAATGGTGTTGGAGGTGGCAGTGGTGTGGGCAATGGTGTAAGTGGTGGAGGTGGTGGGCCCCAGTATTGCAGCAATAATGCTCCAACTCCTAGGGCTCGCTTCTTTACTTTTATCAACCCGGTAGTTCGTAACAAACTTGGAAGCGACGGTGCTGTATGCACAAGTACTAGCTTTTGTTGCGGCTGTCACTTGATCAGCTGGCACAAGTTTGCTAAGAGCTTAAGCCAACTTCTATGAGATCTTAGAAGAAACTTTTAACTGTGATGGATAAAGCTAACTCAAAAGAAGCTAATCTACTTGCAAAAAGGAGCGGAAAACTGAAAGGAAATGCAAAACCTAGCAAACTCTAGTTTTACCGACTAACCCTACTGGTGCAAGAAAAGGGATGAAAGCTATAGAAATGGATGTCATTGACTCTTGGAAAGGTAAAGTGCTTATGACTAAGCTACTTCTGAAGCGAAATCTGAGAAGGAACATCTTTTTGTATTTTTGAGTAATCTTGTAGAATTATTATGCATGTGCTTTAACTGTTTTTTACTGTGCAGAGGTTGATCGGCGAAATGAAATGGGGTAGGTCATTGCAGGAGATTGAGAAGGTGAAAAGAGGGCCTAAGGGGTCCCTAGCACCCTTCCAGATAGTTTCACAATAATTAGATTTCGAAAAACTGCTCACGTGATCTTCTACTAGAAGTCTGCAAGGGTTTTACAGGATGTTCTACAAGATGTTCCGAAAGAGGATTTTGGAGGGTTGATGGTGGAAAAATGGTGGAAAAGTGGAAATGGAGGTTGGATGAGGATGTTAAGCGGTCTAAGACCTGGTGAATGAGGCTAAGGAGTGATTAAGGTGATTGGATTTGTTCGAGGATTGAGGGAGCAATGATGCACAAGAATGTAGAAATTAGGACAAAGTGAGAAAATGTGGCAAATGAAGGGTAAGAATATGAGATTAGGGGTTGGAGGAGGTTGTGTGATGGAGGAAGGGTAGGTAGGGAGGTATCATAGGTTTTCTGCACACTATTTTCCAAAACTGATCAAACAAGGACTAGGAAAACCAAAGATCTAGATATCTTGACCTAATTTGACCTAAAAACCAAAAACATCATGAACATAAGTTTATTGGTAGAAAATCATGCAAGATAACTACGGAAACTAAGCAAGAACAGATTCTAAACATGCAAGTACAACTGGTATCAAATTTCCTAACTAAAAATCTAACACTTGCAATTGCATGAAGAGGAAAAAATAGTGTTTTTGTGGCAGCAAGGGCACCTTGGTCTCAGCTCATGGTCCCAAGGAGGGAGAGGTGAGAAAAAGAGTTGCTTGATGGCCTTTTTTGAAGCTCTTTTCTTTTACCAAACTGTCAAATTAACCTGAAGTATGAAAGTCTACTTTAATCATCAAAAACAACCTAAGTAACAAAACAAGATCTTAACCTAAATAACAGAAATTATTCTATGAATGCAGCAAAGACACATAAACGTGCACAAAGGAGGTACTGGCACTTGGGTTGGGCGCAACCCCAAGAGCTACAGCATCCTAAGAAATATTAGAGCTGGTGCAAAGATGGATTCATCTTTATTGATCAAAAAAATAGTTACATCCCAAAAACTGTCTACAATAAAAAACTTGAAAAGGTGCTGATACAGAGCTGCACTAAAGTGCGAAAATAGACTAACAAAATGACTAACCTACTGACTAAAATCTAACTACAACCTGACTAAAATCTGACTAACTCAACTGAGGCCCTAAGCCTTCTTATTTATACAAATTGAGGACCCCAACAACCCTCCTAAACTTTAGGAACTTGGCTGCCAAAACTTGCAGTTAATAATAGTCCTACTTGACTTGCTTGGCTGCCCCTTGTGCTCCGAGTTTTTGATGGAGAATTCGAGGTAAGGGCTCATAAATGAAGTGGACACCTTCCTACAAATCCTCTCCCTTGTTCTTCCATGAATTTGGCTACCAAGTTCTCATTAAACCTTTGATTTTGTCTCAAAATTGACCAAAAATATGCATAAAACACACATTAGACTTTTTGGCATAATGACTAACCCAATTCACTCTATTAGCATAAATATAATAAAAAACATGCAATAAACTAATGAGAATGGTGGATTAAGTTGAATTAGGAGGCTAAATGAGCCCATATAATTACGCATTTATGGCGCTCATCATCACTCCCTACTGAAGGTGTTTCTCATCCTCTGAGCAACTAATCCATCTCCTCATCCTAGATGGTCCTAGTGGCCTCCTTATCATCCTAAGCTTCTGATGTGGTCTACTCATGTGTGCCATGAAAATTCTACCTTCTTGTCCATGTCCTTCCACTGCTCCTCCTATTCTGCTTGTTTGAGTTCTTGTGCTTTTCCTGGCCTTTAAATATAGCGAGGCCTGCCTTTTTATTTTTCCTTTTTTTGTTTTGTAGGTGTGCTTAATGCAGCAAGCACAGTTGTTGCTTCCTTTACCAACATTACAGGGGATTTCTCTTTTTGCTATTCTTTTCTTTCACTTCCTATAGAAATCTCTTTGCCCCCTATTTCTGTTTGTGTCCCTAATATCTCAGGGTGTGTCTCTTCTTCCTTTTTTTCCCTCTTCTTTTGTCTTCTCTACCTCTGTTAGCTTTGCTTCCTCATGCTTTGTTTTGGTTTTCTTCTCATCTTGCTTAGTTTTTGCCTTCTCTGCTTTAGTCCTTTTATTTTTTGTTTTGGGTCTTCCTTCTCATCTTCTGTTTTGATTTCCTCCTCTATTTCAAGTTCTTCTTTTTCCATTTTGGTCTTTTCCTCTTTTTCTATTTCCTCCTCATCTTCCCCTGCCGTATTTCTAAAAATCTCCCTATCATGATGTGTAGTGACTGCTGGAAATGTTCAGGTGAGGAGGGAGGAAACAAAATTTCAAAACTAGAAATAGAGAAATGGCTGAGATTTGTCTTTCTGTAATCAGGAATTTCTCATGTTCTTCTTTTTCACAACATCAATTTGCAATTTTTCTTCAAATTGTTTCTAACTTGAATTTGCTTCTCAGTTTTTGAGAAAAATCAATACTTTTGACAGAACATAGAATATCTATAACACAATGTTTTTTCTTCAGACAGTGGACAGTTTTGCAAATTTGGTTTTTCACAAGTTGGCTTCTATGGTTACATCCCTTTTTCAGAAGAATGTAAGAAAGAGAAAGGCAGATTTTGGATGCAGAGCAGAAAAACAGAGAGACTGTGCAAAACTCAGAGAAAGAAAAAACCACAAGTGGACTTTTAAGCTTCACTTTCCTTTCTTTCAACCCAATATTGTGTTTTTAATCCTCCACCTTATATAGATATATCATATGCAGAGCAGTTTCCTGAGCCTACCTCTTTTTAAGCTCGAATTTTGACAAAATTCTCAAATTTTCTGGCTGCAGAACTGTTCTCTGCCATTCCTGTAGAAATCTTCTTGTAGATAGTGTTCCTGTAGAATGAAATTGTTCTTCTTGTAGAGCCCGATAGGCGGGATATTTAAAAAAAACAAGCAGAAATCTAGCGGAGGACGACTGATTAGCTGCTCTGGAAGTGGTAGATGTGTACTCCAGTTGAGAACATCATGAAGGAACAATGAACAAAGAGTGGTGAATGCGTTAACTGAGTTGTCTTTTAATTGTTGGTGTGATTCATGGTGAGGAGATGAGGTGGCCGGATGTACATTGGCCCCATGTAGACTACAGTGCTATTATGAAACTGTATGCTGCTTTCCCGTAATCACTTCCATTAGTTACGTTGGAGTTTAAATATTCACCACTGCCTGTTTTCAGTTTTCTTCCCGAGATGGCTAAGCACATGTGCCGATTGCACCCACTGAGCGTTGTTTGAACTAGACAAGGCGCTACCTGAACTAGATGAGGGTGGCCAGTTAGCTAGCCATCGATCTTGTTTAATCACAACCATCTCACTGTCCATGTAGTTCTTAAATTACATTCATGCAACAGAGGAATGGGTTTAGTCACGTACCTGGAAGTCGAATGCGTTTGTTGTGAGGTGTTGTGGCCTTTCCTTCTGCTGCATGCCTTTGTTTCTGTGAATGCATGCTGGTCTAGTTGCTAATACGTGGGTATTTTCCTTATGCAGGTATCCTCTAGTTGGATCTAAGCTATAGGAGTCTGCTTCCACCTTCAGATTTACACCCTCATGCTGCTGATGCTATATTTTTGCAGGACAGCGACTTGTTTTTTCCATAGCTCCTAAATGATAGATTGAATTGACCTAAAATTTTTTGAGCATGTTTCTATTATCGTTATGTACCTCCCATAGCAAAATTGTGGTCAATGGATGAACAGATTTCAAGAAAAACTGAAAATGGCTGACGGTGACAGAGGTCAATTTCTCGGAAATCGTGCATTGGAATTGGCTGAAATTGCTTGGGCAGGTTACTATCACCCATATGCATCTCCCTATGAAACAGGTTTTGAAATGGATGCACGGATATGGAGAAATGCAAAAATGGTTGAAGGTGATGGAGGCTGATTTATTGGAAACCGTGCACTAGAATTGGCTGAAATTTCTTGGGCATGTTGCCATCATCCCTATACAACTCCCCACAAAACAATTTTTTAAATGGATGCATGGTTTTGAAGTTAAGGAAAAAACAAATTTCTGCTCTATGTATTTTTGTTTCAAAGCATCCTGTAATTTTTTGCACAATAATAAAAAATGAGCTTGGGCTATAATGCAGACTTGGAATTGATGGGAGAGAGGTTTGAAGATTGTAGAGGATTTATGAACCCTTTATGAAGCTTCCATGTTTGCCAAACTGCTTTTTAAAATCCATTTCTAGCTTTCTATAATTTCTACAAGAACTTCTTGTAGAAAACACAATTTTTAGAAAAGAAGCACAATGATGTGGAAACAATGATGGAGAAGGGTGAGGGATGGGAACATGGATGTTTACAGGCCTCATAGATAGATTCTCAACCTTCGGGCCTTCTTTTGAGATCAATTTTGGCTTGTTTGCAAGTTCTATAGGAACTTCCTGTAGAAGACATAGAACTTCCTGTAGAAAGTGAAATCCTAGTCCGAATGAGACTAAATCTTAGGAAAGGGTAGTGGTCATGGACGAATGGATGGTGAGGGGTGTTGGCAGCCTAGTGCTAACCTGTGTCCTTGTCTTGTGCGATCCTCCTAACTTGCAATGTCCTTCTTGCAACTTGCAGTTATTCAACAGAAATTAGGTTTATTTTTTCTTTTTCTCTTTTCTTCTTTCTTTTTCTCTTTCTTTTGAAAAAAACTAAGGCGCCTCATGGAGGTTTTCACCCTAATTGCCTACCCTGGGTGCCTCTAAGGGAGGTTTTCACCTAGGGATCTTATTTTCTTTTTCTTTTCTTTTCTTTCCAACCCATTGACCGCTTCATGGAGGTTTTCAATCAATGAGCCAATTTGAGGCACCTCCAAGGAGGTTTTCACCTTAGATTTTTATTTTCCTCCTATTTTCATTTTTTCTTTTTTCTTTTTTCCTACCCTACCCTACTTGAAAAACAAAATCATTTTCAAGTATAAGAATACTTCCAATGGAGCCATGTGCACATCGAGATTAGAGACAAAATGATGTGGAGGCTTGAAATGCATGCTTTGACAGGTATCCAGATTTCAGAGACCAAATGATTTGAATTTGAAGGGATCAAGCAGGGCTGAGGAAGAGAGTACTACTACAACTTAGTGACCGTCTAGAACGATATCACAATATAGCTATGATATTCTTGGTCCTTTTGCTGATCTGGTTCATTCTTCATGTCACCTTCTATCATGACTTTCTCATCTTCCTCATTTTGCTGATTTTTCTCTTGAATACATGGAGGATTTGATGGTAACCATGAGGGAGCTCTCTCAATCTCTAATTCTAATGTCTTCTCTTCATCAAGTATAGCCCATGGTGCTTTGATCTCCTATTTTGAATCTTCTTTTGCTGGATGTGGTCCTTCAATGCTGTCAATATAATCTCTATTTTGCAATACTCTTCCTGAGCTATGGTAAATATCATTGAGCTCAAGAGGAGTTGTTTGGACATGTTTTGCCTCAGCATTGTAATTGAGTTGAGCTACTCCAATGTGTGGGTTTGGAAATAGTGGTACGGGTAGTTGAGTGGGGGTGTATATTTGAGATGGATGTGGATGGGGTTGTGGTTGGGTATACTTGTTGATCCTACCTCTTACTTGGGTTCGAGTTCAGTTGAACGGGCTTTTGGGGCTGCCTTGGTGGAGTAGGAGGCGATGGTTGTGGTTGAGTAGGTGGTGGAGGAAAAGGAGTGGGAGGAGAGTTGTATTGGGGCCCCCACCCCTGATGAGGTGCATTCCGCTGAGGCTATGGCTGAGAATAGGAGTGAAATGAATGATTCGCTGGTTGAGCACGATATTGAGGAGGATATGACCAAGGAGGGGGTGTGGACCAAGAAGGATGAGCAGGGGGACCCCAAGAAGTCATGGAAGTGGCTTGATAGGGGTTGTAATAGGTCTGGGATGTCCCTTGCATTCCCTGCTGGTAAGGTCTAGGTCCATGTGCCCTCCTTTGGTTCATGAAATAGTAGTTTAGTGGTGCCTTTGGCCCTCTGATATGCAGCTTTAAGCTCGGGCAAGGAAGGGCACTAATTCGTAGGATGGTCTTCTTCACAGACAAAACACACTTCTATGGAGTGCAATGGGCATTCATTCCTAGGATGCTTTCTAGTGTACTTGGGACAAAATATGGCCAAAGCCCTCTCAGCTTCCTCTTGCTTCCTTTGGATCCACAAGGTATCCAATTGCATTACAAGAAACTGCCTCATATCGCTCTTGAAATATTCCAGCATATTTTCACATTCAACTCTAAGGATTGAGTTGGAAGAAAAGGTACTGCTCCCAACATTTCGATTTTCAGCCATTTGCTCTAGAGGAATGATTTCTTCTTCTTCTCCCCTAGACGTTCTTCAAATATGTCTTGTTGTCCACCTAGGGGTTCTTCTTAATCACATCCATCGAAGAAGAGAGAAGGTTCATTGTTTGAAGTAGTGGGGGTGTTGTGCAAACATTTTTTTGAATTATCTCTACTCCTACAAGGCATGAAAGGAAATATTTTTTCTTGATTTTTTATTTATTTTTATTTTTTATTTATTTATTTATTTATTTATTTTTTTTATTTTATTTTATTTTTTATTTTATTTTCTGCTTGTACCTGCAAAACTGAAATAGATTGAACTGCAACTAACTAAAATCTATCTTGTTGAAATGAAAATGCAAAATTGAATGAAAGGAGGAAAGGACTAATCTATGTTGCTGAAATGAAATTGTAGGAATGAAATGCTAAGCTACGCTTGCATAATGGAAATTACAGAATTGAAATGCTAATCTATGCTTGCAGAATTGAAATGCTAATCTACACTTGCATAATTGAAATTGCATAATTTAAATGCTAATCTACACTTGCAGAATCGAAATTGCAGAATTGAAATGCTAATCTATTAAAGCAGGAAATGTTAATCTACGCTTGTGGAAATGAAATTGCAGAATGGAAATGAAACAACTACTCTACTCTTGCTGAAATAAACTACTTAGCAGAAGGTTGTAGTAGAAAATAGAAGAAAAGGAGCAATCACAAATACTTTTACGCTTCCTCGGAAATGGCGCAAAAAAGATAGTGGGCCCCAGTATTGTAAAAATAATGTTGCAACTTCTAGGGCCCCCTTCTTTACTTTTATCACCCTGGTAGTTCGTAACAAGCTTGGAAGCGACGGTGATGTATGCACAAGTACTAGCTTTTGTTGGGGCTGTCACTTGATCAGCTGGCACAAGTCCGCTAGGAGCTTAAGCTAACTTCTATGAGCTCTTAGAAGAAGCTTTTAACTATGATGGACAAAAGCTAACTCAAAAGAAGCTAATCTACTTGCAGAAAGGAGCGGAAAGCTGAAAGGAAATGCAAACCCTAGTAAACCCTAGTTTTAACGACTAACCCTTTTGGTGCAAGAAAAGGGATGAAAGCTGCAGAAATGGATGTCATTGACTCTTGGAAAGATAAAGTGCATGTGACTAAGCTACTTCTGAAGCAAAATCTGAGAAAGAACATCTTTTTGTATTTTTGAGTAATCTTGTAGAATTATTAGGCATGTGCTTTAACTATTTTTTACTGTGCAGAGGTTGATTGGCGAAAGGAAATGGGGTAGGTGATTGTAGGAGGCTGGGAAGGTGAAAATAGGGCCTAAGGGATCCCTAGCACCCTTCTAGAGAGTTTCACAATGATTAGATATCGAAAAAATGCTCACATGATCTTCTATAGGAAGTCCATAGGGGTTCTATAGGATGTTCCGAAAGAGGATTTTGGAGGGTTGATGGTGAAAAAACGGTGGAAAAGTGGAAATGGAGGTTGGATGAGGATGTTAAGGGGTCTAGGACATAGTGAATGAAGCTAAGGAGTGATTAAGGTGATTGGATTTGTTCGAGGATGGAGGGAGCAATGATGCACAAGAATGTAGAAATTAGGGCAAAGTGAGAAAATGTGGCAAATGAAGGGAAAGAATCTGAGATTAGGGGTTGGAGGAGGCTGTGTGATGGAGGAAGGGTAGGTAGGGAGATATCACAGGTGTTTTGCACACTATTTTCCAAAACTGATCAAACAAAGACTAGAAAAACCAAAGATCTAGCTATCTTGACCTAATTTGACCTAAAAACCAGAAACATGATGAACATAAGTTTATTGGCAGAAATTCATGCAAGATAACTATGGAAACTAAGAAAGAACGGATTCTAAACATGCAAGTACAACTGGTATCAACTTTCCTAACTAAAAATCTAACACTAGCAATTGCATGAAGAGGCAAAAACAATGCTTTTGTGGCAGCAAGGGCACCTTGGTCTCAGCTAATGGTCCCAATGAGGGAGAGGTGAGATCAAGGGTTGCTTGATGGCCTTTTTTGAAGCTCTTTTCTTTCACCAAACTGTCAAATTAACCTGAAGTATGA
This sequence comes from Pinus taeda, assembly GCA_000404065.3. Lineage (NCBI taxonomy): Eukaryota > Viridiplantae > Streptophyta > Pinopsida > Pinales > Pinaceae > Pinus > Pinus taeda. Next base: position 512,704 of record APFE031285995.1, on the reverse strand, counting down.
AAGGCTACTTTCATCATCAAAAACAACCTAAGTAACAAAATAATATCTTAACCTAAATAATAGAAATTATTCTATGAATGCAGCAAAGACACATAAAAGTGCACAGAGGAGGTACTGGCACTTGGGTTGGGCCCAACCCCAAGAGCTATAGCCTCCTAAGAAATATTAGAGCTAGTGCAAAGCTGGATTCATATTTATTGATCAAAAGAATTGTTACATCCCAAAAATTGTCTATAAGAAAAAGCTTGAAAATGTGTTGATACAGAGCTGCACTAAAGTGCGAAAATAGACTAACAAAATGACTAACCTACTGAAATCTAACTACAATCTGAATAAAATCTAACTAACTCTACTGAGGCCATAAGCCTTCTTATTTATACAAATTGAGGACCCCAACAACCCTCCTAAGCTTTAGGAACTCAGCTGCCAAAACTTGTAGTTAACAATAGTCCTACTTGACTTGCTTGGCTGCCCCTTGTGCTCCGAGTTTTTGATGGAGAATTCGAGGTAAGGGCTCATAAATGAAGGGGAAGCCTTCCTACAAATCATCTCCCTTGTTCTTCCACGAATTTGGCTACCAAGTGTTCATTAAACCTTTGATTTTGTCTCAAAATTGACCAAAAATCTGCATAAAGCACACATTAGAATTTTTGACATAATGACTAACCCAATTCACTCTATTAGCATAAATATAATAAAAAACATGCAATAAACTAATGAGAATGGTGGGTTAAGTCGAATTAGGAGGCTAAATGAGCCCATATAATTACCCATTTCTGGGTCTCATCAGGAGGTGAGGATGGAGGCGATTTATATGGATGGGATGAGGATGGAGGTGGTGTAGGTATTCATGGTAACCCTTGTCTTATCAATTGAATACAACTTAGTGAACAAGCCTACGTTGCTCCTTCGTCGTCACTCAAAGGAGGCTTAATCAACGGGCTATACTTAGGAACTTTTCTTCCTCCGTCCCTGAAAGACCTTCCACTTCATGTAGCTCCAAACATCAAGGTAACTGTATGACCCACTTTTCACACAAGAGCATCTTAATCCAAGTATTTAATGATTTCAAATATTTACCTCGTAGCCCCTTGAAGAAGCGGTGCTCCCCTTCATTGTAGTTGACCGAAGTGTCAACCACAAACTCTGTCACAAACCCTTCCATGATACGATCCAGCCAATGATCGACAACACATGTGATCTTATCTTCAGAGACTTCCAATCTCTGTACTAACTCCAGGGTCCATACAATCAGAAGGTCAAGCCTCCACCTTCCCTAGCCATCTGCCAACTTCGCGATCCACTCATATAGTTCAACTGAGAAAGAACATAAGAATATTTCATGAATTTTTGTGTACAAATATCTATCCAACCATTGTTCCTTTATCAATCACGAATTCCTGTTTTCCTGAGTTGTGAATTCATGGATCTTTCTATCCAACTAGCCTTCAATCTCCTTTTTCGTTGGATTTCAATGGTGCGACATCACACATCTCGTTATGTAGATCTCGGTCCTGGAAATGGAACTATTTGTTGGCTTGATGGGCCCTGACCCAGGTTCAGTGTTAGTTAGCCAAGAAAATCCCTACACTACTAGCCCTTTCAGCATCATTCTGTAGAACGCGGACCGAATTCTCACCCGAAGTAGTCAGGGGGGATGCAGGAACCAAGTTTCCACCCCTTGATATGGTTGTGATGTTGGTTTTATACCTTAAACCCTTCCTTCATGCAAATCGATAAGCCTGATGTACTTTCTCTTTTGTCTCTTAGAACCTCCACAAAGGTATACGATCATCCTTCGTGCAACCTTAACTAGTGACTCGGGAATTTACGCACCTTGTTACAATTTTATTGTATAATTTCCAAAATTATCTTAAGTGTTCGCCAATTTTACCATGCAATTAATATTATCTTTGCGTAAACATATATCCTTATTTTCATTCATATAGTAGATAGAAACATATATATTCGTGCATCAAATTAGCATTATGACATAAACCTAGAACTTAACATAACATAATCACAAGCAATCTACAGAGACAAAATACATAGTAATTTTAGAATACTTCTCTTTATTGATGATTCAGATTTCCAATACAGAGTCTATCTGCCTTACGCACATAGATTTAGGGGTCCGCGCACTCAGTTGCAGACTTCTACCCTAGGCCTCTGCACACTCAACTATAGAGCCTCTTCCTATGCTGAGACTCTCTCTCTTAGCTCCTCACACACTCATCAAGAACTTAAACTTACTTAGAACTCTACTTCAATACTGCCTTAGACTCTTCTAAGACTCACTTTTTATACATTCCCATGGCTCGCGGACCAAGGGTGGATCTCATTAAGCCGACACAAGCTATCTAAATTAAGGGCGGAAATATTTTTTACTGTTTACATCTTTACACTCCGTGACCACAAAATGTGGATACTTTACATTCTTTATACGAAACTTGGGCCTTTAGTCCCAAAATTAGGCTTTTAGTCCCAAAAATGACCCCAGGGGATCTGTTCTCAACACTATTCTTGAAGGTTTGGAAGAAGTTATTGAAGACGGAGAGGAACCTCTAATCTTCATTGAAGACGAATAAGGCACTCTTGTGGTCCTGGGATCAAACTCAAGTATAGGAGGTGGAGGGGAAGGTAGCGGAGGAAGTGGATGTGGAGATGAGCCAACAAACTCAGATCCAGAACCATTAGATTTTGATGGAGAGGAAGAAAACGAAGAGGACAAGGAGGACGAAGAGATGGCTGACCCAAATCTTGAATGGATGACTCAGGGACCATTGGCTCTCCCAGTTGTTCTGCACAAGATGTCGAAGCAAGTAGAGACAATGAACATCAAGTTCAACCCTGACAGCGTGGTGGGCAGACGACCATTTAGACAACTTCTACCTACAAATGCAGACCCTTGAGGTACGTTATGATGATGTAGCATGTAGATTATTTTCATGTACCTCGGATGGCCACGCAGCTACTTGGTATTATAGCCTTCGACCCAACTCCATATAAAATGGGGGTTCTTTCAAACTTATGTTCCTTGAAAATTTTGTTGATGATAAGACCCTAACCACGCTACTCAAAGAATTGGGAAACCTTAGGATGGAGGGAAAAGAGAAAGTGAAAGATTTCAATAAGAGGTTTATGCATATTTTGAACAAGTTTGTAGCAGATACCAAATCTCATGACTCCATCCCTGTCGACTATTACAAGTCTGTACTTCCAACCACCATTGCACAGTTTGTCAAGCGAGATGCAAAGCCAACACTTTTATAAAGTTATGAAGAGGCTATTGTTGTTAAGAGGGACTCACGCACCATTGGAGTCATCAAGGATGATGAATCAATGAAAGACTCCAAGGATGTGAGAAAAAATCCCCAAGAGATGATGAGCAAAGGCAGAGATAAGGAAGCAACTAACATTGAGACCCTCACTTGCCTTTTAAAGAAGTTTACCACCGAAATGTCTGAACTCAAGCAACAGAAGACGCACACATTTGTGAATAGTCATCTGCCCAGACAGAGAAAGGTGTGTAGTTCATCAACCAACTCATCATGAAACAGTCGATTCGTTTCCAAATTTGAAAGAAGCCTATGTTCCAACTCGATCAATGCATTGATCCTAAGTACTATTCCTTCCATGAAGAATTTCACCCCAAGAAATCTTGTTTAGATTGGAAGTGAGTTGTTACCTCTGTTTGTACTCACACACTCAATGAAAATGGTAACATACAGGAGCATCAAGAAGACACTGATGATAACAAGGAGGTTGCACCTTATGAAGCACCAAGTTTTGGGCATGTGGTGAACGCATACCAGTGCTCAGAAGTAATCTCGAAGACGAACATCGAGAAGCAGCCCCAAAAGAAAATTCATCGTTACCATCATAGGAGTAAAGGGGCTCCCCCTACACTTGAGGAGATACAAGAGAAGGTGAGACAACTAATAAAGAAGGTTGACCCACTAGCTGCCTCAAAGAAACAAACACAAAGCAAGTCTTGGAAGACAGCTGAAGATAAGAGCATGTCCACAGGTAGAAAATTGTAGAACAATCTGTCGGACAACATGAGCAGCCATTCCACCCTGGACATCTCGGTGATTATACCACATTTGGATTACAATATAGTCGATGACATGAAGAAAACTTGAGCTAACATTTAGCTAGCCAAAGTCCAGAGTTAGCGAGATATCCTACTGTGTGCATTGGGACAAACAACAATAGATAACGTGACCTCCACTAGCATGGGGGAAAGCACAATAGAAGAAAACTCAAGTCGGCCCCCATTCCTACTTTAATTTGAAGTTTTCAACTACAATGTCCATAACTTCTTGGTTGATTCTGGCGCAGCATCCAATGTCATGTCACTCTCCATTACTAAGAAGATCAATGCACGATGGAGTGAAACATCTGCAAGAATCATCCTACATGATAGAATTTCAGTACTAGCCATTGGTGAACTACAAGATGTGATCATCTGACTAGCCCATGGCAGTTGAGTCCACCAATGCATCGACATAGTTGTTGTTGAAATACCAGAAGCATATGGTTTGCTGCTCAGTAGAGATTGGTCGGGCAAGCTAGATGGATACTTTTCCACAGACTAGTCTCACATGTGGCTTTCATACAAGGGTAGATGCAACCAAATATGGGTGTTATCAGAGAGGTATATGAAACACAATTTCACTCCCCTTAACAGTGAAAACAAACCATTGGCCTTCACATAACTCATGTTTGGCAACTACTTCTTGGAAAATACATTGGACTGTTATCTTACACGGCCAACGCGAACCTCATCAGATAAGTAGTTGGGACTCCTTCCTCACCCAGCTGATAATAATGAAACTTGTACAGTTTGTTTTTCTGATAGTAGCAGTAGTAGCAACAGTGGTAGTAACAGTAGTAACAACATAGTGAGCGGTCCATATATAGACATATTGTGGGCCATGAGTCTTGGCAAATTAGGAACACATAATGGCTCAAGGACCGACTGTATCTCAGCCATCCAAAACAATGAACCATGCATGATTTCAAGTTTTTTGAAGTTTGAAGTCAGAAACTATGATGTTGAAGCACTTGTGTTGAACACACGAAGGACCGATGCCATGAACGAACAGAGCAACCTGGGAACCCACCATGATATGAAGATGGCCAATCTCGGTACAAGTTACACATTGCAGTAGCAACCAACTGTTGACCACTTGATCGAACAGTACCGAGCTAGGTTTGCATGAGTAGATGATGACTTGAGTACCCATTGTAGCTGAGCAATCCAACATGAGATTCCAGGTAAAGGAGGAGACAAGCCATTGCAGCAAAGAATTGGTAACACATACATGTTGTTTGTCCTAATTTTGCCGAAAATATTAACTAACATTTTAAGTCTTTGGATTACTTGCAAAGTTCATCATCATACTTGGTTTTCTAATTCAAATCCTACACGCAAGAAATCTGGGAAGATTCGCTTGCGCATTGACTTCAAAAACTTGAATCCTTCCTGGAATAAAAACAACTACCCTATGCCATCATCCGAGCCCATGTTGCACACAATACCTAAAACAGTGGTGTTATCTTCACTTGAAGGTCTTCTAGGATGCCACCAGGTTCTGGTAGTATAACCTGCTAGACCGACACTGGTCCACGAGAAACTTGGCTCACACACATATCATGTGCAATCACTTGATGGGAGGGTTGATAGTCTTCCTGTCAAGCAGCCAAGTCCTCAAACATTAATTCAGTAGGTCGGGCCGCGCTTGTGCCTTGTACATAGTCTTCTTGTTGTTTGTTATTTCATTTGGTTTGTGTTGTTTCTTATATTTTCTTTTTCTTTATTTTATTATGCTTACTATTTTTTTTCACGTGCATTTTGTTTGTTTGATATATTACTAATTTTTTTTTTGGAAATAAGTGCTACCAACTACTACGTTCTATCTTTCGAATAGAGTATGTGGCTAAAATTTAAAGAGGCTTGTGACACTGTAGCACTTGGCTAGTCTTGTGTCCATTTTCTCTGTGCTTGGTTAGAATATTTGGCCGATGAATTCCTAATAGAAAATACAATCCATCTGTAAGGGAATCTTTGGTCCAACCATGAACCTATGTCCACACTAGGAAACCCCATGCTTGTACTCAGTCTTTCACTCTATGTTTTGAAGCTAATCCAATTAGTAGAAATGAAGAAGGGGAAAAATCTAAACAAACAAACTTATGTTAGAGGTTTTACATGCTTCTATGGAAAAACCTCTTCTACTCTCAATAAGTCGGGATCCCTCTTCTTCCCCAAAAATAAATAAGTTTCTATGCACAGTTCTCTTTAAAAATATAAAGGTGAAAGAAGAGAAAGGCTTCCTATGGAGAGAGGTGAAGCATGCAACTCAACTGAGGTACTGACCAGGCTTGCTGGGAATGGAAAAATGTGTGTGTTCTTGCTTAACTTCATCGAGGTACCATCCAGGCCTGCTGGAAGCAGAGAAACACCAAAGATGAAAACTTATACTCTGAAAATCTTCAACTCCCGAGCTAAACTACCCTTCCCAGATTCGAAACACTAAGATATAAGCTCAACTTTTTGTGTTTAACTGAGTTGGCAAAGGGTGAACCATGTATATCCATACGGTAAGTGGGAAAACTAAAGTAACCTACACAATGATTCAATACTCCCTGAAGGACGAAGGCCCTGTGCTAGCAACGAACCAAAATAGAGAAGATGGAGTTCTACCAGTGTGTCGCCAAGTGTTGTAGTGGCTACAACCACCCTCCAAAATTTTTTCCTACACCAATTTCAGAGCCTCCCTTGGAGAGTTTCACTTGATGACTGCACATAGTCGGGTTCACTCCATGAGCTCGTGTGAGTCTTAACAGTTGCCTTGCTTGTTTATTACGCTCAAGTATCTGCATGTTGATGTCTAAGTCATGCTTGTGACCATGTTCGGGTTATGTTCAAAGTCTTTTCTTCATATGTGTTTGTTGTCTTCACCATGAAAGCATTTGTTGCACTCACACACGAAGTCACATTCACTGTCGCACAAGTGTCATCTCGAACATGAATGATCAATCATGAGTGTCGTGATCGTCACTTGCATCGTTGGTTAGTCATGTTGAACATGTGTGTCTGAATGGTTTGGTCATTTCGTCATCAATTCATGCGAGTGTGTGTTCATACGATCACCTATACATATTTCTACTGTTCACACACTTAGTCATTTTATCTAAAATTATAACGAATAGACTCCTCACTAACAGCCAGACCATCACCCTACTTTCATCTTGATCGACTATCAACTAGAACAATGTAGAAGAACCAAGCTAGTTCCTCCAAGCAACGTTGCTCGCAAGAAACTCAAGCAACACTCATGCTGACCGCCCAGACAGTCAACCAGTTGTTCATCTCAGAAATTGCACAGTGCTTATGAGAAGGCCTCCTGCTATCCATCAGTCATCTCAGCTCAGAAATTGCGCAAAGATGATCAGCAGGCTAGCCTTTAAGCCTTAGTGCAGTTTTCCTAACCAGCAACAGACTACCTGTTCCCTCCAGGAATTGTGTAGTTTTTGCTGCCAATGACCACAGAAACCAAATGGAAGTTCCCTCTAGGAATTGCACAAGTCTGGTTATCAGTGACCCCAGCATCCACTAGAAGTTCCCTCTAGCAATTGCGCAAGTCTAGCTGCTAGTGACCCCAACAGCCAACCAGCAGTTCCCTTTGGGAATTTTTGCAATTCTGGTTGCTAGTATCTCGGGTAGTTCCCTAGAAAAACTGTGCAATCCTTGCATGTTCACCCTTTATGTAGCCTGGCTTGTTCCTCTAGAAAAATTGCACAAATTTGGCTATCTAGCCCTTGCTGAATGTTCGTTTTGGAAAATGTGTAGAGCATGCCTACCTTGCCCTCCTATAGTTCAGATTTTCCTTCCCAAAATTTGCGCAATTTTTCCTCCTATCCGAGCTAGACCTTGCAGACAATCATTGTCGACTTAGATTGTATGTCTCCATCCCTCAGTGACTCTTACATATTTTTCATGAGAAGTTGCCTGAATCCATCATCCCACATTGAAACCCTATTGCCTCTCCTAATCACCCACATCCGAATGATCATGTGTCATGGTATACTAGGAGGTTTTGGATTTGATGTTGTCTTGTCATGAGTGACTCCAGGTATAGGTACGCCAACAAACATGTCAAGATGATGAATGGGATGAACAAAGAGAGCACATGTAGATGGACAGGTTCACGAATGGATGAATGAACGAAGCATGCGAAGCAAACGAACATGATGAACATACACCTTTGCAAACAAGTGAGCCTGTCAAGCCTTCTAGCATGAAAGCAAGGAAGAACATGACAAAGCTTCATCAGGCAAACCAAGGACCATTGAAGACTCCACGCACTTCACCATGTGGAGTTGAAGCTATGATACACCATGAAGACATCCATCACTTAGCAACACTCTAGCTCGACATGCACTCCAGTAGCAACTTGAATGTACCATCATTGTGATTTCAAGTCATGTCGAGTCAGGTCATGAGTCATGTTTCCCACATCTCCACTATGGGCTTGTTGTCAATCAATGTGATGTAACATGAAGTCCAAGGGACCCACTTGTTGAACATAGAGTCATGTAAGTTGGAAAGTCATGGAAGTCAAATGGTCATGAGGGCAATCGAACAACCACAAAGGTTAGTTTCACCTTTGGCTATAAATACCCCCCTCATTTGTACATGAAGGGACTATTCACCTCGGCTCTTCCCACATAGCCAAGAGAGTCTGTAATCTTATCTTTTAGGAGTAAGTAGTGGCTCCAACACCCCGTTGATGGGGTTAGTGATGTATGGTGTAACGATGTGTTTTGGAACTTGTTGGCTTGGTGGGGCCTGACCAAGGTTTAGCATTAGTTAGCCAAACAAATCCCTACACTACTAGCCCTTTTGGCATCAGCCCACAGAGCGTGGACCGAAGTCTCACCCAAAGCAGTATGGGGGGATGTTGGAACGAGGTTTCCTCACCCTAAGATGGTCATGATGTCAATTTATTCCTTCTATTCCTACTGCCGCATAGGTCATTAAGCTCTAGGGCTCTATCTATGTATCTCCTTATTCCTTCCTTTGATACTTCCACAAAAGGGTACGACTAACCTTCGTGCATACCTAACCTTTGGTTCAGATACTTTTGCACTGTTAAGGCAGTGTATTGCACAGATTCCCTAGTTATCTTAAGGATCTTACTTATCTTATTAGATACACATAGTTATCATCGCGTAAAGAGATATCCTTATTTATGTTCAATTATCCAACATAATTACATTCATTGCACATCATATAAGCATTATAAAGTAAATTCATACACAATATTACAAGATACAGTAACCAGAACAAAGGCACAAATTTTGCAGAATAATTCTCTTTATTGATATTTTCAAGTGATTACAAACTCTATTGACCCTACGCACATAGTTGCAGGGGTCTGCGCACTCAGCTGTGGACTTCCACCCTTGGCCTCCGTGCACTCAGCTACAGAGCCTCTACCTACACTACGACCCAAAACTTAGACTTCTTACTTCAAAGCTATGACTCTCTAAGACTTATCTGCACTACTTAGAGCTTACTTACTTAGCTCTTTTTACACAATCCCATAGTCCTTGAACCATGGGTAGATATTTTACAGCCTACTTTACTTTACAAGAATAAGGGTGGACAAACCTTTATGACTCATGACACCTTCGCACTCCATGATCATAAAATGTGGAGACTTTACAATTTTATTACAAATTTTATCCTAAAACATGGGCTTTTAGCCCTAAAACTTTCCTTGGGGGATCCCATTCCCAACAGGCCCCCAACACAAACATCGTGACTCACTCTCGAGTCACTTGGTAGGTGCAAACATCTTAGTGCGAAGACCTTCCAGCGCGATCCGTATAACCGCAACCTCGGCAGTGCATTGAGTTGCCTTCTGCTTCACATCTTCGACCATCTGCTCAGTCACTGCTTCTGAACTATTGGCCTGAAGCTTTTGCTAAGTTGCTTGCAGTGTTGAAAGCTTTCCTTCAATAGATCATGTCACCATGTAAGCCTCATCTAGCCAGGGCTTCAGTCGTGCCTTCAGCACTACTTCCTTGTGTAGCACTATATCCACCTATTCTTTCAACTGCTTAGCCTCCTACAACTTTGTTAGTCTTTGTGTCAGCGCGACGGTTCATGCTGTGCCCTTGACCTCATCATAGCGCTATTGTAGCTCGCGCGCTTCTATCTCTAGTCATTGTACATTGGGGTCCTCCTGCAAGCTTGTCAGGACCTCGAATGACTACTCAAAATGTTGCGTGCAGTCGGCTACTGCATTGTCAACTGCTGCTACTACTTCTGTAATAGTGGTAGCCCGCTACTCCTTTACTTCTGGCAGAGTGAAAGGTTGGGCCTTCAACTGTAACTCTGTGATCTGTAGGTTAAACTCCAACTAAACCCTCGCCATTTATGTCCTAGTGTCGAACACCCCTATGGCCAGCTTAGGGACGTGCAGCTCAACTGGTTCCTCCTCGAGAATGGCCAACTCTAGGACCATTTTGCATGCCTCCTCAACAATCTGCATAATGCACTTGCTCTGGTTAGTCTCCTTGGTCACAATGGTGATGGCAGAATCTTGTTGTAGAGCCATATGCTCATTGTTGATCTGCTGCTCACTAATCACCTGTAGGGAGTGGTTTTCATGAGCCCTTAGTTCTACAATCACTTCATCCTGTAAGAAGCGAAGTGACTCACCAGGGAGCACTATCAGATTCAACCCTACTCCCTTTAGGGAGCTGACAGTGGGTCTGTTAGCTTCGTTGTATGTGGTTAGTGATCCATCAAGTAGCACTATTGCACTAGAGGCCTTTGCACATAGCATCTCAGCAGCTTCTAAAGTTGCAATAGCAAGGCTGGTAGACACTGTACCAGCCTATGCTACATGGGTCTACAGCTCTTGCATACATATCTAGATAGCCCCTAATAATAGTTGTTGTTGCTGCTCAAACTATTGTAGGGCCTCTATGGTGACTGTGATGTAGGAAAGTGTTCCCTCTATGGACAGAGGAAACCCCTCTAGCCCTAAGGTGGGTCTAGTCACAAACAAGGAAAAATCAACAATAGCTTTCCTTAAACAGTTTAGAGTTGGAGGCCTACCTCAACCGGTGGTCGATGGAGTTCCATTGCGCTATTCTAGCACGTAACCAGATACAACAATGAACCATTAACTCACAAAGTCAAGAATTCATGAGCTATCGAGTACATTAGATACAAGACATAGAAAAACATCATTGGTTACATTAATAATGAAATAAGATTCAACTTACAACCAAAGTCTTGACGTCACAAGACTTCTTAGAGAAGAGTCCAGCTAGCATGTCCTTCAAGCATTCACTTCTTGGAAATGGATCTCCCAAAAGACTCTCTCACTCATAAGCTTTACACAAGATTAAAGGAACTTTACAACCTTCCACAAGCTATCAACAATCCCACACTTATCACTCTCACACTAGCTATCTTAGCAAACTTCACAAACACTGCACAACGAACCTATTATCATAAACTGGGAACTATCCAAGTAGCTGAGCATATCAAAGGTGAGAGTTTAAATAGGAGGAGTCTCCATGAAAAGTGGAGAGGAGAGCTTATCACCAAGGAAGGTAGCACAATTGATGGAACTGCCACACCAAGGAAGGAAGGGTGACATAAACAAGGCCAACAACCAGGTTTGGAGTCATCTGGAAGGCCGATTGTTGGATCAATTCGCCCAATCTAGATCATCGCGGGAACATAATTGAGCTTCATCGCTGACATCGCAAGTGATCAGTGCAGATAGTTAGATCATCGCTAAAGAGACCACATGACCCCACGTTGGTGCTTAAAATCGGGCCATCACAGGAATCAGGTGTACTTCAGCGCTGGCAATGTGGTCGATCTATTCCTGAGCACCTTTCAGTGCGTTTATCAGAGCAATGACCTCGATGAGGTAGACAACTTTGGAAAAATGGGTCAATTGGCAGCACAGGGAAGCATTTGTTTGTCATAAGCATGTTTGACTTGGACACATGACACAATGGAAGACCAGGAGTGAACGCGGTGATAAATTACTATGTAATAGATGCCCCCTGAAGTATGAAGCCCGGGAGAGTGGGAGGGGTGAAATGCTTTACAAAACAACTGAGCTGGAACGCCATCTAGAAGAACCTATACGCAAGTTGAACTGATATCTCTGAAATACATGTAGTCTAGGCATGGGCGAAGCCATCCAAAAGACATATGAAATAGGTCTGTGGTATGGACATAGCCACCCAACTAATGAGACCATGATAATGATAAAGGTATGGTCGCAGCCATCCATGAAAACTTTGGTATGGTCACAGCCATCCATCAATGAGTCATGTAGCCAATCCACGCATCCCGAGCGTACGTAATCAGAGCCCGAGGTCTTGAACCCAACCAACCAATAGTATAAATTCTATCATGCGAATGGAGGTGTTGAAGTCGAGCATGAGACAAAGTCTCTTGATTACCGGTCTGTGATGTAAACCATTAACAAGCGTGAGAGAAACCACCAATGATGACAATGGCTCTCAAGGTACTGTCCAGTACAATCCAAGAAGTGCGAAGAATGAGCTGAAGTTGAACACTCATGGAATCACCCAATCAGTGACCAATGATGCAATTCGACCGTCAGGTGCGAAGAACTTGCCATTGAGGCATGCAAGCTCCAAGGTACCAAAGGGGATCTCTAGGTCAATCTCTTGGATAAGGAGCTGATGTCGACAGGAGACGACCCATCGCAGGAGGGCCATAATGCTTCCCCCATCAATGACACGAGACAAGGAACAAGTGGTAGATGGTGTAACAGAGTATCATAGGATGAGACATAGGTGTAAAATGTAGAAGAATTACACTCTTGAACATGTCGGCGACACGACTCCAGAGGGTGGCAGCATTTAGGTACCATGGGATCAGAGGCTTAATGATGATGGCATGAAATAGATGGAATCAGGCTAAATGACAACCCAATTGGCAGAAGGCCAAATGACGACATATGGATGTCCCAACCCGACAAGAAGCAGAAGTGTCGATGTTCAAGAGTGATTTGCTGCCATAGACAATCAATGATAAACCTGTTATTAAATCCAACCTAGTAACAGTTTAACGAGCCCTAGGGAGGAGAAGCTCGAGTCTCATCATGGTGATGAGTCCAATGTCGTCAGAGTTTAATGAGCCCGACATAGGTAAAACTCGGAGTCTTTTTCACGTTTAGGGAGTTTGAAAAAGACATGGAAAAGAAAACTCCAGGGGGTCCTTTTTTGTATATTTGTGTCTCTCGAGCCCGAAAAAGTATAAAATGATACTCGAAAGAACCGCCCGACCATTACGATCGAGGAGTAATTTTCATAATTAGTGACTTCGACCTGAAAAAGTAAAAAAGCGACCAAAATCACGTCGTTTCATAACCAGTAACGAGCCTGAAATGACAAAGTCCCGACAATCTTTTCGTCTTTAAACGGTTAGGAAAGAGCTTAAAGGCAACCGCCTCTTATTTACTTTTAACGAGTTGAAAGGGATAACTTGGCTATCTTCTCGTTTTTAAACGGTCAGAAAAGAGCTGAAAGTAGACCTCCATTTTTATTCTCTTTAATGAGCCAAAAAGGGAAAAATACTCAGCAATCTTTTCATATTTTACGAGTTAGAAAAGAGCTTAAAGGGGACTCGTCCTAGAGGAACGAGTGGTATAAAGGGTAGCAACTGGTTTCGACAATGATGGAATTGCTCAAAGCATGTAATGGTCAAGAGGCTGGCTAATAAAACCACTCATCACTGCGGTTCCTCAGGAAAGGAAAACAACCAAGTGAAAACATATCATCGGCCAAAGAGATGGTGGCAATGGAATGCAACAACCAAGGCTCATCTAGCAGAATCTAGTAGATAAATGGCAATCACAAGATGTAAATCAGGTATGGGTTCATTTTTACACAAGCTTGAACCATGGAGAACCCTGCTTGGATTCGGTTTCATGTTTACACAAGCTTGAAATGAAAAACTATGCTTGTTATAAGTTCGCATGCCCCCAGCATAATGACACAAATGAGGTACATGCCCCCCCAAGCTTCATTGCATTCAACGAGGTGGATAGAATGAAGGTTCACTTTCTAGATCTTGGAAAGACTCGACTTGGATTTTATGAAATCTGTATCAAAGACTCGATTTGGAAACAATGTTGTTTCATTTTTTAATGAGGTTGACACAGTAAAATAAATATCCTCATAACCCTTGTTTCATTTTTTAACGAGGTTGTCACAAGATCAAACTATCCTCGTGACCCTTGTTTCATTTTTTAACGAGGTTGACACAAGATTAGGAACAAACTATCCTTGGCACCTTGTTTCGTGTTTTAATGAGGTCGACACAAGATCCTCGGGACACTCGGTTTCATTTTCCATGTGAGGACATGGCTCCCAAGAGGTATTCGCGGGGTGGAAGAAACGCACTCTGGGAGGAATACATGTCATGATGCACAAATGACAGATCGGGTTCTAGTGCCCCCAGTACATGATGTACCAGATCATTTGCGTGATCATTAGCAGAGGCGGAGATGGAACGAGTAGCCACATATTTAACCTATGGCAAGGAAGGTACTACTTGCGAGTAGGAACCGAGAGGGAATGACAACTATGTAGGAGGCACCGGGGGACTAAAGAACGATAATTGATCTATGGTCACCACTCTTCCGTCGTGTGGAAAACAAACCACATGGAAAAGTGAAGAGACGAGGGCCCCCATGGCATAAACATAGTCACGTCTAAGGAGAAGATTGAAATCTAAAGCACCTTGGGTAACCAATACGTTTATATAGACGGTTTTGCCTCCCAAAGTAACAGGGAACTTCAGAAGGCTCCCTAATGGTTGACTGGTTCCTCCATCAAACGCTAACAGATTTTGTACGACCAGCACAAGTTGTGGGGAGCCCAAAGTTTACCAAGTAGTGGAAGACATAAGACTGACAGATGCACCCTGATCCAAGATAGTGCCAGGTACAGCCTTATCATAGGCATGTACTGTAATCTGGAAAGGCACATGGGATGGAAGGTGGAATGTGGTCAAATGACTCCAGTCGAAGGAAACAACTGAACTACTTGGTTGGGGAATCGTATGATTGCCCCCATGCTCTACTGGAACCACAGAAGGACTCTCTGGATTAGCTAGGATAGGAGAGTTATTTTCAGACTCCAGAGAATCTGATGAGATGAAAAGAACATGAGCATGATGCTCTTCCGAAGCAGAGTGATCAACAGTTGGTGAACCCAAGTTGGTACTCTCTCTGACCAATGGTTGGTCTGGAATAGGTTGAGCACAGCCAGGTTTGGGAAGAGGAGCATGGACAAGAGAAGAATCTAAGTCAACCTCTTGGTCGATGGGGAGAGGGCCTGAAGAGAGCCTCTGATAACCAATGGGAAGTTGGGGTGAAGAGGCTATAAGACTTTCCAAAACGGTGGAAGCTTTATCCATGAGTGGAGAAAGGTGAAGGGGATGGTTGCCTTCACATAGTCTACAGGGGATTCGAATCTTCCCTTTCTTTTGAACATGGCTGGTTTATAGGGTAGCATCACCATGAGCTTCAGAGGACGATGAGAGATGAGCTAGATCATGAGACCATGCTTCTAAGACCCTAGGAATGCCAAGACAATCACGAAGAAGATGGTCTCCCTTGCACAATTTACAAGGAAACTTAACCTTCCACAGAGGAGCAGAAGGTGTTCCGACCTGAGCTATACTTGGAGCAGTAGATGGATAGGTGGCCTCGTACTTATCAAACTTCTTCGGCTTCTTTGCCTTCTTCTTCTTCTTCTTAGTCTCCTGGTTACTAGATGTGAAACTTTCACCAGGTGAAGGAGGAGAGGAGGAGGAAGAAATAGGGGAAGAAGGCGTAGGCTCAACCCTGGAATCAACATGTCATGGTTCGGACAAAGGAGATGGTGGAATAGGAGTGATCGCACTCAGTACCACTGAGGTTGAAAACAACCATATGGGTAAACCGATGGTCAACCCAGGTAAGGACAGCGTTGCCATATATGGAGCACCGGCATTTCCAAATGAAGGAAACATACCGGGATTTCCATCTGGGGAAAAACCTTAGTTGGTAGACTCGGGGAATGTTTCCATCGGGAATGAGCCTGAAGAAATAAAATTCTCAGAACCAAGAACTCGAACTATTACTAGAATATTTTGTGGGCAGTAAATTTTATGACGCAGGAGCAAAACTTGACCTTTTCATGTTTCAAGAGTCGAGAAAAGAACGAAAAGGTGACTCTATCTCTTTCGAGGTTTAATGAGCCTAAAAGGACAAGTGCTCGGATGAACCTTTTCTTTTAGGGAGTCCAAAAAGGAGTGAAAGTGACTACTCTAGAGAACTAGGCAAAAGGTTTACCAGACAATCTGTAAAACTGCATATACACCTTGGCAGTCATATGAAAACCAAGGACTTTCCGTACGACAGTCAATCTTCCCGAATGTTGTGTTCGGTGCGTTACGATTTGTAAGGTGGTAGACATGGCTTCCTATGGATAAAGGATGATAACCTAGTGGGGTCTCCCCATATACTCGATGGTACGTGGGAGCATAAGTTTGTACTAGACCACTATTGAGTCACAGAAGGAGGAATCACCCAACCTTGAGTGGAAACAAAAGTGACTAGGTTTAACGACGTCGGAGCACGTCTCTAGCCTAGACCTCTAAAAAGTGTGTTATGTTCCAATGCATTTTTAGATTCATTTAGTTCATTTTAAAGTTGATCTTGGATTATGTTTCAGTTTTTAGGCCCTACCGTATGTATTCAACAAATCCATTTCAATGAACACCTACCTACAGGAGGGTAGAGAGATCATTCCCAAACCAAGAAAACCAAGACAAGCGAATGCAAACACTAAGAAACACAATGCATCAATACACTAATCTCACGATGCATCGATGCTACTAATGAAAGATTTAAAATTCGCTTTCCAATTTTTCAAACATGAAAATTCGTAATGCAAATGTAATTTCACTTTCATACTAAATGAATGCAACTTTTTGATTTTGATGTCTTTAAATCTAGAAAACAAACAAGCGACAAGCAAGCGTGGAAAAACCCAATTGACCCAAGCAATCGTAATCTATGCTCGGTAGTGAAGAAATTGAATCAACATGCAAAATTGGCTCAATGACATTCACTAAACAATCAACCAAAAATAGGTAAAGAGGAAGGCTCAATCAAAGCAACAACAAGCTGCAACGAACCTTGAGCGAACAAGCAACCAAGAAAACTGATTCAAGGAACTTGAAAGAGTGATCTAGGTCACATAAGCAAAAACCAAGATTCATTCAACAGAGCTCACGAAAGAGTGCCTCAAACATGCCAGTAAAAAACAAGTAATCAAACAAGTGAGAAAAGTAAGAGACCAGTAGGATGGATGGACTCGGGAGGTAGAATTGAGAAAATCAATTCTACAGCAATCAGCGCAGGTAGTACACAAGCAACATGCGATGATAGAGCACTCGTCGTAGCAAAAATGCGATGTCAGCTCAGAAGTACACGACTTTCCCGCGATGGTCCGATTTCCAGAACCGTCGCGACTGTTAGGCGTAATTACACGATGAATAGGACATAATAAAAGGGTGGTCATGATGACAACACGACTGTTACAATTAAATCCACGATGAAGCTTAAAAACAGTGACAAGCAAAACAAAACTCCCGAATCAGAATAGCCAGTCTTTTAATAAAATAAAGGTATCTCCCAGATCAACCTAGGAAACAAAAAAACTGATGACTAATCCCTAAGCAACAAAAGAGACCAAATCAACGATGAAGACAGTTCCTCCCCAGTGGAGTCGCCAATTTGTGATGCAGGAAAGTGTTCCGTCTGCGGACAGAGGCAACCCCTCTAGCCCTAGAGTGGGTCTAGTCACAAACAAGGATAGATCAACAATAGATTTTCTTAAACAGTTCAAGTTGGAGGGCCTACCTCAACCGGTGGTCGATGGAGTTCCGTTGCGCTACTCCAGCTTCCACTTCCTTCTCCTCAATGAGTGATCAACCTGAAACAAAGCAAAGGAAATACAACAAAGCATGTAACCAGGCAACAATGAACTATTTACTCACAAAGTCAAGAAGTCATGAGCTATCAAGTACATTGCATACGAGACACATGAAAACATCATTGATTGCATTAATAATGAAATAAGAGTCAGCTTACAACCAAAGTCTTGATGCCACAAGCCTTCTCAGAGAAGAGTCCAACCAACATGTCCTTCAAGCATTCACTTCTTGGAAATGGATCTCCCAAAAGACTCTCTCACTCATAAGCTTTACACAAGATTAAAGGCACTTTACAACCTTCCAAAAGCTATCAACAATCCCACACTTATCACTCTCACACCAGCTATCTTAGCAAACTTCATAAACACTGCACAACCAACCTATTATCAGAAACTGGGAACTATCCAACTAGCTGAGCATATCAAAGGTGAGAGTTTAAATAGGAGAAGGAGTCTCCATGAAAAGTGGAAAGGAGAGCTTATCACCAAGGAAGGTAGCACAATTGACGGAACTGCCACACCAAGGAAGGAAGGGTGACATAAACAAGGCCAACAACTAGGTCTAGAGTCATTTGGAAGGTAGACTGTTGGAACAATTCACCCAATCTGGATCATCACGGGAACATAACTGAGCTTCAATGCTGACATCACAAGTGATCGGTGTAAATAGTCAAATTGTCGCTAAAGAGACCACATGACCCCACGCTGGTGCTTAAAATCGGGCCATCGCAGGAATCAGGTGTACTTCTGCACTGGCAACATGGTCAGTATGTTTCTGAGTGCCTTTCAGTGTGTTTATCAGACCAACAACCACGATGAGTCAGACAACTTTGGAAAACTGGGTCAATTGGTAGCATAGGGAAGCATTTGTCTATCATAAGCATGTTTGACTTGGACACATGACACAATGGAAGACCAGGAGTGAAGGCGGTGATAAATTACTGTGTAACAGTGACATCCCGCACCATGTCAGTGATGTCATGTAGATAACCCTCTGTTACCATGATAGGGTCCAGTGATGTCTTAGTATCCTTTTATTTATCCCTGGACTCTCCTTTCTCCTACACCCTTGTATGTTTGATGTGGGCAGACGTCGCCTGTGGATTTGTGCCATGCTTCTTTGTCTGCTCATCCATCTCCTCCTCTATCTTAGGTGAAGGTGACCTCGCGCCTTTGTCAGAGCCCTGCTCTGTTCCACCTGTTTGCTTCCCTGTCTGTTGAGTGGCTTCACATTCCACCTGGGCTTTGTTAGCGGTCTCGTTTTTCCTCTTTTTGGCCAGCTATGTCATCTTATGCTTGTCCTCCTCCTTCTTTTTTTGTGTGGTGGACTTGCTTCCTCCTACCACTAAGTCTGTTGTAGATCGCCACTCTGCTAGCCATTGATAAAGTATTGAATCAATGGCGTCATCCTTTGCTAGGCAAGGCAAGTCATACCATTTCTGGACAGGGTCCTTCCATGCCTTAATGGACACATGGTGAAGGTCTACTTTAGAATCTGCATAGCCCTATAGCTTTGCATACACCATAGGTGACAACCACAGTTTGTGGTTGATGGCCATTTGAATGTTCATCTCCATCAATATCCACAAGATCTTGATGTCCTTGATGTGCTACGCATCCTTGGTCGACCATAGCGAAGTGTATTTCGCTGTTTCTGGTAGGTCTGACACGATCGAAGGGAATTAGCTATCCTTTGGCAGCTCCCATGCTACCAGCACAATTAATAGCAAGAGCCATGTGTAGTGGAATATCTTATTGAGCTCCTATGCTTCGCAATAGTTTGCTAGGAACTCTCCGCAAAGATAGTCCGACAAGTTGAACTAGACTCCTTCGGTGCACTGGGCTGCTAGCGCAACGATAGGTGTCGACACCTCATCAACGCAAAACTTCCTCATTACCTTCCCTGCTAAAATCTATGTAGCTACCTTTACCATAGGGTCGCAGATGTTGGATATGGTATATCCGCGTGGCTTCTTCACCAGCTTAAACTTTTCCTTTACGGTCTCTGCGAGAGCCTGCTCACCACCTTTTCCACGAAATATCATGGCCGGGTTTTCTCTAGTGTAAAGCAACTGCATGATCCTATGGATCAACCTGTCAGTGATGGGTATTGGCTCTTGTAGCCATAGACACCCATCATGCACCAAGAATAGTAGTTGCTTGATGACCAATATTGTAACCGGGGTGCGGTTGTAGTGCGACACCTAAATCAAGTTGACCAACCCTGCCTTGTCTACTCCTCTGAGCCACCTCCATGGCTCCAATGCAGTCATTCCAGTGTTTGTATCAATGATGTAGCACATCAACTACTCAGTCACCAAGTGTGGGAAATTCTCATGTTTAGCCATGTCCCAAACCTTAAGTTTTAACAGTGGAACTCGCACCAAATGCAGTCCTTCGAAAACAATCTCATCCGACAGCAAAGGGGTTTGCAAGGGGGTCTTTCTCTCATCGATATATTTTGGCACCTTGGTCTTGCCCTTCTACGGAGGGACATACTCACATAACCAAGTGATAGGGTCAATACCGTGGGCCTCATCATCCATCAGGGTGTCTTTGATTTCTTCCTCTAGCTCCAAATTGATGGCTTTGCCTTTCTCTTGTGTAGTGGGCTTCAATGGGTTTCTTCTTGGCGATGTGCATATCGGTATTGCAAGATGCTTGCCCTTCTTATCGTTCATGCTCTCCTTGGTTGGGGTGGCCTTTGGTCTTGGTCTTCTTGGTGATTTAGGGACTTTTGCTAATTATTTGGCCACTTCTGGAGGAGCTTCCTTTGCCTCTATCTCCATTTCTGGTAGCGACTCCTCTACTTCGATATCTATAGCTTCTGTGAGTGTTGACATGATTTTATGCAATAACTCCTGTGTCTCCTTTGGTAATGTCTTGAATACTTTATTAACTATTAGAAGTTTAGAGTGCTCATGATTCATGTGTGCTTGAGAGCTCAACAACTCAATTCTCAAAATGCCAAGTGTTTTTTTCTCAACAGCCACTTGTAATTTATAGGGATTTTTGAATGCAAATCCAACTGTTCCCTCCAAATTCGGTTCATTAATGCTGAATTGGCAGCAGATCTTCAAGGATTCGACCCATAAACTTTGTCTTAAATGCTGCCGCCCACTCCATTTGGCTAGATTTCTATCATGAAATCATGAAGAGTGACTTTAATGGTCACTTTCCGGATGACCTGCGCGATTCCTCCTTGGGTACTGCAGCTCCCTTCACGCTACCACGAACCCTGTGACACTTCCTTGCTTCGTACAATCCTCTAATCACGTAGATCCCCAATCTGGGTAGTGTAGTTTATAGTCCCACACCTCCTTTCAACTGCCTAGAGCACTAAGACTGTGCTACCTTCATCTAGTCACATGGTCGGACCACCGATGTATGGCTTCAATCGACTACAATTCACCATTCATGAGAAGGGTTCTCCATACAATTTGACCAACTAAACTGCTCCTCCATCAGTAATCTTCGTAATGACATATGACCCTGACCAGTGCATCTTGAACTTCCCTAGAAATTTATCAAAGTTGTTGTCATATAACAAAACTAGGTCATTTACCTTAAAGGTGCACAGCTTAATGTGTCGATCATGCCACGCTTTTTTGTGTTGCTTTTGGACCTGTTGGTGAAATCCAACTAGAAATATATCTTCGTAAAGCTTAGCTAGCTGCGCAAGCCTTTCTTCCAGGGCTCTAAAATTAGTCATACTCGTGAGTGCTACTATGTGCAGACTAGGCACAATGTATTCCATAGGCATCACTGCTTCAACACCATAGACAAGCCTAAAGGGTGTTTGTCTAGTCAATTTATTTCATGTCATTCGATAGGCCCATAGTACCGTGAGTATGTGTAGGTCTCAATCACTTCGCTGAGCATTTCAAACATTGGTCAACGCATTCTTTAGCACTTTATTGAATGCTTCAACCGCCCCGTTAGCTTGCGGGTGATAAGGCATGCTCTTCTAGTGATATACTTGGAATTCCTCTATTAGCACACTGATCGTCTCATTCATAAAGTACATATCATGATCACTCATCGAAATCTTGAGACACCCCAATCGCATTAGTACATTCTCAAAGAGGAACTTTGCAGTAGTCACGCCTGTACAATCCTTCACAAGCTACCCATCGAGTCAAATACTCCATTGCGGTGATAATGTACCTTGCTCCCATCTTTCCTTGGGGTTGGATGGGTCCCACAAATTCTATCGCCCATTTCTCAAATGGTTGTAATGTCATCTATGGATTTAGATCCATCTCATCCCTACGCGATGATCGGCTAGTTCTTTGACATACATCGCACGCCTTGCAATATGCTTTTGAACCCTGATGGAAGGTTGGCCACCACAACCTTACATGTAGAATATTCTGTGCAATCGCTCTCCCTGCATAATTTCCCCCCACGGCACCACCATGAGTGTCCACGAGGATGCTGATTCTTTCAAACTTTGGTAGATATTGTCACAATATCTCATCAGACCCCATTTTGTACAGATGCCCAACAATGATAGAAAAGTCTGTCATGCACACCACTAACTCCTTCTTCTATTGGATGGTGTATCCTTCTGGAGTAGTTCCTATCATTAGGAAGTGTACAATATCCTCAAAATGACCATCCATGACACGCACTCCAAATAGTTTCATGTTAGGAAATCCTTCCTCCAAATAGTGGGTTCTTCCCCTATTTCGATGCATGATAGATAGTCTGGTCCTGCGTTCATTCGTCTAGGTTTCACAATAACTTAAAAATCATACTCCTGGAACAATAACAACAATCTGCAGATTCTCTCCCCCAACACAGGCTTATTGACCAGGTATTTCAGCCCGGAATTATCTATATACATCTTAAAATGGCCACCCAAAAAGTAGTTTCTAAACTTCTGGAGCGCATATACCATGGCTAACCCTTTGTGCTCGATGGTGGAATAATTCTTCTCCACCTTAGATAACGTTCTGCTTGCAAATGCTATAGGATGGTCCAAATCTCCTCTACCAGCCTATGTCAGTACTGCTCCTAGTGCTATACACGATGCATCGACATGTACATGAAACTCCTTCTTCCAATCCAGGAAGACTAAAATCAGTGTGGGTGACCATTGCTATAGGGATTAATGCATGAGTGTTTGGTTATGTAGAAAACCCTCAAGGATCTTCCCGGGATCCTCGGCAGATAGTTAGATTAGCTACAACTATCACAAAGATACATGCATATCTATTTTAACAAACGAATATCAAAGTGAGAATGAATTACTATCTCGAGTCTTAGCATGGTGTTGCTGGAGAGCGTAATGCAGCTAGGCAGAAGAACCCTGAGCCGGATCTAGATAAAAACCTTCACAAAGCAAAGACAAGCATAATAAGCCACTCATGCTAGAAAAAAATTAGATCAACATATAAACAAGTTTATACTACCAACATCACAGAGTGGAAAACACAACTGCAATTCTATATTGATGTAGAAAGAGTGATTACAACCAATAGTTGCATCAACCTTCCCTTACCCCTCTTGCTCCTCTCTCTCTCTCCCTCCTTAACCTCTTCTGATGTCTTAGTTTAAGACTCTGCTTGACAGTCATATAGGAGATCCTTTCAAGTGTTTTGACCTCTTTCACAATGGCCCAAGCCTTGCATATATAACATCTAGGTTTAGGGTTGCCAAGTCCTCCATGAGTTCCATTAGGAAAAAAGCGGTGGTGTTTCTTGCTTTAGTGATATTTCTCATTTGTATACTCCATCATGAATTAGTAATTCCCCCAAACAGGTCGAGTTTAGATGTTTCCCTGCTTTTATGAGCTGACATAGGAGAGAATATATTGTTGGGTTGTGTTATATTCTTTCTGTAGTGCCTTGCTCTAGTTGAATGATAGTGATGTGAGATTTACATTTATTTAGCCCTAAGGCCCACACTTTCTTATTGAGGACCTCAGGTTGAGGAACTGGACACATGACTCTATCATTATTGGTTTTGATACTAGTGGTCGTGATGTTTATCTATGATCTCCATTGCTATTATGATGAAGATAGAATTAATGGTTATGCATGTTCTCTATTGATATTATGATGATTGTGGCATAAATGGCTATGTTTGTTATATATTTCATGTTATGATGTTGATAGCTTTGATGAATATGAATGTTTCCATTGATGTTTTGATGATGATAGCCATGATGGATGTGTCCCCTATGTTACCTACTTTCATTAGTTCAGGGTTATAATGAACAATGATGTGAATTACTAGGTGTTGTTAAAGATGCTATTATGACAATGAATAACACTGAGAAACCTTGTTACTGATGATTATTGAGTATGGCAGGAAACCATTAGAGGCACTCACATATGATGAGTTGACGACAACTGGTTTGATGAAAAAAATTATATTATTTTATTTCAAAGTCAATTTTGAAGCCTGCTATATATGTTTATCTATATTCTGATGAGATGTTAGTGGTTGCAAGCATAGATTAGTTGCTTGGCCGAATGACTCACATATGGGTGATGGGGTTGTACAAGTGGATGGAACTACATGGGAGGGGTGGGACAGTGTCCTTGATCTCACCCACTAGTACTCCTGCTGTAACTTGGGCTAGAAATGTTGAAACACCTTCACCTTGAAGATCACGATGTCATGAACGCAGGTCTCAAACTTGGTTCGCTCATGAGGATTTTACTTGGGGGTGCGCATCAAGGCGGATTCCTTCATCCCTGACACCATTAGTCTCACTATAGCATGCAACATAAGAGATGATAGTGGTTTATGTTGTTGCACCTATACTTTCCCCTCGTCATCATTGAATGCTTGAAGGGAAAGTGGTGTGGCACCCTTGGCATCACAAATAAACTATTAGGCGTGGCACCCTTGGAACTTCGAGGGAAGTTCTTGAAGGGCACGGCCAAACTTGGCACCCTTGAAATCATTAAAAATAAATAAATTAATAAATATAATCAAGAAATGAAAACTAAGTAAATTTACATCAAGGGTAAATGATTTTAGAAACCGAGGTAATTAAAGCAAAAATAGAACTTGGGTTAAGAGGATCATAAGAAGAAATAAAATAGGTTACCTTAAAAACTCTACCCTTCCCATGTTGGAAAATAGTAGGTAGATTATGTAGTTTAATTAGGTAAAAAGGGAAAGAGGGGCATAATTGTAAGGATAAAGATTAATCCTAAAATGGTTAAACCTAATTAAGAGAAGCGGATGGTGAATTAAAATAAGATTAATAAATTAAATTTTAGAGAAATGTAGAGAACCTCCGTGTGGCAACAACCAACATAAGAATATCCATCTAAGAGATAACTTGAGTTAAATTAGGGAGTAGATAGGGGATCAAATCTTGACTCATTATTTGAATTTAGTAATGAACACAAATTAAGGAGTAAAAAGGGGGATCAAGAGGCAACTAGGAGAAGAAATAGGAATCTTGTTGAGGTGAGGAAAATATTGGTTTTAAATTAAAATTTGAGTAAATAATTTTGGAGACCCTTGATGAGAAAGTGACACATGAGTGGATGAATAATCAAACTATTGAATTATAAAAAAATATTAATTATGCATGACATGCCAAGTGTCACCTATGAGGACTCCTATAAAAGAAGGGGCAAGCCATGGGAGAAAGGACTTTTTGGGAACCCTATTGTTGGATGGATGAGACTATGTCAGAGTAGTGATTACAAAACTATAGTGAGTTTGGTGAGGTAGAGGATTTTAGAGAGGGGACTCTTGAGCCAAGGAGCGCTCTCCTCTACCAGCTATTGCATTCCTCCATTGTACAACCCCTTTCAGCTCGGGGGTCCGTGGGGAAGAAGAGTACCCAAGGAGTAGGCTGGGAGGTTAACCGGTGGATCATTGCATTTGGATCAAGTATGTCGTCAATCACACTCGAAGGTGGCCGACAACAAGGGAAGACAAGTAACGACAAATCAAGTGGAGCCTCGTCTTTTGGTGAATAGCACGTATGTGTTACAATAATCTTTTGTATGATTTCTGTGTCGCCTTAGTTAAATATATGTAAATTTTATGACATGTTTCAGTGAAATGAAATTTAGGGATGTGTTAGATAGTGCTGAATAAATTTGAATTCCCAATGTTTTTCCTCTTCTGGTTGTATTTTATTGTGATTTATTTACTATATATATAGATAGTATAGATCCGGTCCTTACACTTGGTATAAGAGGCAACTAGGAGAAGAAATAGGAATCTTGTTGAGGTGAGGAAAATATTAGCTTTAAATTAAAATTTAAGTAAATAATTTTGGAGACCCTTGATGAGAGAGTGACACTTGGTTGGGTGAATGATCAAACTATTGAATTATAAAAAATTATTAATTATGCATGACATGCCAAGTGTCACCTATGAGGACTCCTATGAAAGAAGGGGCAAGCCATGGGAGAAGGCACTTTTTGAGAACCCTATTGTTGGATGGATGAGACTATGTCAAAGTAGTGACTACGAAACTATAGTGAGTTTGGTGAGGTAGAGGATTTTAGAGAGGGGACTCTTGAGCCAAGGAGTGCTCTCCTCTACCAGCTATTGCATTCCTCCATTGTACAACCCCATTGTAGCTTGGGGGTCCGTGGGAAAGAAGAGTACCCAAGGAGCCTCGTCTTTTGGTGAACGGTACATATGTGTTACAATAATCTTTTGTATGATTTCTTTATGGCCTTAGTTAGATATATGTAAATTTTATGATATGTTTTAGTGAAATGAAATTTAGGGATGTGTTAGATG
>APFE031285995.1:395880-485879 GCA_000404065.3 Pinus taeda | reverse complement strand
ATTTCAGGAATGTGTTAGACAGTGCTGAATAAATTTGAATTCCCAACGTTTTTCTCTTCTGGTTGTATTTTATTGTGAATTATTTAAAAAGAAGAAGAAGAAAGTATATAGTATAGAAACTGGTCTTTACACTTGGTATCAGAGCTATATTGAACCCTTGAGACCTATGGGCCCATGCATGCATGACTAGTTTTGTTAATTATATTCTTTTGATCAACTATGGCATGGGGAATTTGGGTAGATTGTATGAAAAACAAGCCAACACTATAACAATTTCTCGCATGTTAATGTCCCATGGCCTGTCATTAAATTTTTCAATTAACAAGAGCAGTAGTCAAGTTGAATACTAGGAAGCCTATTTTAATGTTGCATGCTTGGTTGTAAAGGAAGCATAACTATATCCACTAAGATTGGCTTTTCAAAAAGATTAAGAAACTACTGAATCTTTGAAGTTTTATTTTTAGACAAATTTTGAAGATAAAAACCAGCTATCATATAAAGAAGGTTCGTCCCTACAATCGAATACAAGCAGTGCAATATAGGAACCCATTTCATAAGAGATATTTCATTATTTTTAACACTCAAGCTATTTATAATTTTCTTAAAGTTTGAGTTTATATGTCCATTCTTTTGTTAGTGGTTGAACATCCCTTGAATATTAGTATTGCATCATCATGAAATATTGCTTGGAGATCATTCGCAGACCACTGATCTTCCATTATTGTGTTACTATTTTGTTGTAACATGTGTATTATAGCATTTCGTTTTTATTTTTAATTTTTTTTTTTTAGAAGAACATTTAGTAGCATCTAAGTTCAAGTCCTTTAGCAATTTGAGATGAAAACAATTGATGATTCCCAGAATCCCAATGTAGATGTGTTCCATTTCTTTTATGATTTACTTGCTGGTGATTTTGTCCTTAGTAGGAATGTAGAAAAGCCCACACAGCTAAAACCAAGAGCTTGCTTTAGAATGATTGCAAGTTTGACTAGAATTTTACAAAACTTAAGTAAAAAATTGTTAAGGAGTAAAGTGTTCCAAGGGAACGTGTCTCACTTGTGATAAAAATAAAAAATATATCTAAATCAAATACTATAATATAATATAAGGGTTGATCCATTTGTGGGTGTATAAAAGAGGTAGGTCGACTGTTTGACAAATTGCCTCAACGAAATTTGGCTGCATGGAATGCGATGATTATAGGATGTGCACAACATGGGCTAACAAAGGAGGCCCTTGAGCTCTTTTCAGAAATTGAAATGATGGGAGTGAAACCAAAGACATAAATAGGCATGGATTTTCTGGCAATTTGGACCTTTCTAGTTTTACAAAAACATTTCTGAATGGGGATATTATCTGGGAAAGTGTTCCATTGGGAATTTCAGTTTACATAAGATTTACACCTCAAAACTTTGAAGATGTTTTCTCTTGTCAAAATTATCTGCCATAATCACATCCTCAACATTCCTTGAAGCAGAATGATACATATGTGAACCCAGCCTGCCCACAAAATATATGAATCAAATCCAAATTTTAAGCTGAGGCAGCAAACATGCCTGCCTCGAACAAGCATTGTTATATTCGTGCAAACTGAAAGAACAGTCAAGAAAGTAAAATTATTTGGCCTCAACCCCATCATCAATGCTTGCCAAAACACCTTGACAGCCTCTTCATCTTTCCCATTCAGATCATACCCTGCAATCATCCTACTCAATGAAATGGCATTCCTTTCAGGCATACAGTCAAATACTTGCCACGCTTCCTCGACAACATGGCATTTGGAATACATTTCAACAAGAGCACTACCTACAAAGATATCCGAATCAAATCCTATCTTGAGAATAGAAGCATGAACCTATCTGCCCTCTTCCAAAGCCACAATTTTGGTTCCTTCCTTAACCACGCTGGCAAATGTGAATTACTTCAATCTCATTCATGCTCTCTGCATCCACCAAAATAGTTTTAAGGCTTCCTCTACAGGTCCATTCTAAGCATACCCAATGACTATGGTGGTCCATGTGATTGCTTCCCTTGATATAAAAAAAAATAAAAAAAAATTAAGGAATACACAAAAATTGAGATCAAAGGTAACCTGAAACGGATAGATAACACAACTATTGACAACTGCATCGAGAAACAATATAAAAGATGAAAAAAATGTATTCATGATTTTAATATTACTTCAATATTGCAAATTTACTATTTAAATATTAGAAATATTCCTAGCTTAGCTTTTAAACTATGGAGAAATTTCCAGCTGAGCATTGGGTTCATTGTTGAGATCAAGGAGTTTCCTGCCAAGGTTACACTCCAGTTGTAGTTTTCCCCTTTCAAATGGAATGAGTTCAAATGGAAAGTGAGAGGATCAAAGTTACGAGTGACATTGGCAAAATAAATAGCCCTGAAATCAAACTTCTAATATCAACAAGGATTATCATACCATACATTGAAGGAGGATGGCATCGACTCACTAATCATACACAGCTCCATGCCAAAACCGTGTCCACTGTTGAGTAGACTCAGATAGGAAAAAACACGTTGTGACAAAATCATGGCAAAATCTCAGAACTTCGGAATATCTCCCGATTTTTGTTAGACTTGAAACCAGAGTTTGACTTGGAAAATATATTGGATTCGATATGATGATCCCTATGAATTATAGTGATATACCTTCATCTTTCCTCGTTGGAAGTTCGGTCCTCCAATTTTTCTGCCAAGCTTCTCGATCTATCAAAAGTCCTATGGGATGAATACATTCATTAACAACCTATTTCTAGCTAAATATTTGTGTTAGCTGATTTCTTTTATTTGCCAAATTTTTGTTGACTTCGAGTCACACTCTTCACTTTTCATCACGGTCGAGTTGTTCACATCGAGTCTGGCTATTTTGATGTAATGTCATTTGAGGACCAAAATTTTTTATCAATGTCCGCCTCTCAGTTCCTAGATATCATCGTAATGGTTTAATAAAGGGAATTATGTTTAAATAATTCATTTAGAACCCTAAATCAAACGACAAAAGAAAAAAAAAAATTCTATGCATATATATTCTCGCTGACCCAACTCTTCAATGCTCTTTGGCTTTGAAGACATCTATGCTTTCATCAAATCTAGTAGTGGTATTAGATATTCAAGATAAAGGGTTTCTTGAACTGATGTTGAACGGGAAGTGCAAGAATGAGTGGCCTACAAAATTGCTAAGTAGCATCAGATCTTCTTTTGTATAACCCACATTGATCGACATGTATAACCCATTTGCGCCATATTTTTATTTGTTCTTTAAAGAAGAAACAGTTCCCAGACCCATTTTTTGTTCTCAAAAACATAAAATAATGTCCATTTTCAATAATTCTCTAGGCGAATTTAGGAATATGAGAAAAAAATTGATTTGAGAAATCCAATATTGCCATTCTGATTTTGTTTCATGATGGCTATTTAGAAATATACTTTCTTATGAATTAACACTGTCCGTGATTTTCATTCTCCTTGTTACATCGAAATCTTTTCCCTTTAATGACAATTTAGACCTTTGGTTCAACCCAACAGTTTAGAAAGTGAGAGATAATGATGAAATATAATTATCCATTTAAATTAAGTAAATAAAAATAATCTCACCTGCCTAATATAAAAAGGAAATTATAAAATTATTTTTTTGTATTTATAATTTATAATTTAATATTTTGTATAGTATCGAGATTGAAAAGAATAAATTTCTATGCATATAAATGAGAATATCCCATACTCGTTATTTGGTATCTAATTTTGCATGTGGTTGGGTGTATGGTGTATTTGAGTTTACAACTAAATTATTACGGACTCTGTGTATTTGCCAATCGTTACTTGTTTGGGTGTATAATTTGAATATGTTTATATGGTGAGTTCTCACTTGCTTAGTCTATATTTGATGTAGTTGGATGTTTTACAACTCTTACTTACAGCATATAAAACCCAATTATTCAATGTATTTATTTTATTAATAAATAAATAAATTAATTGTGATGTATAATAAGCTCTGAGTATGACTTTATAAAATAACGTTTTTATAACGAATTTATTCATATATTCATACTTATTAAGTAAATAAAGAGTAGCCTTGTTTTTTTGTCTATATATTTATTTTACTAGTTGATTGTTTCTAATTTCTAAAATTTCATAATCCATTGATTTATTGTTTTATATATGTAAAATTACTGAAATGGAAGAGTATGTATTATTTATTTTATTTGTTGATTGTTTTTAATTTCTAAAATTTCATAAATCATTTGATTTATGGTTTTATATATGTAATTTTTTTTGAATGGAAGAATATATATTATTATGTTCAAAGTGTTGTTATGGTTGATGTAGTATGTTGTTATATGTACTGAAAAAGGGGTTTAAAAAGTATACTTTATGGAGCGGCGTTCATTTTCCAATTTATTACCAAGAGGGAATCACAGGGTACCTCAACAAACTCGTCATCCACAATGAAACCAACCAATGTTCATGAAATACAAAGTTTCATGGGCACGACAGGGTATTATCGTAGATTTGTCGAAGGTTTTTTCGAAGATAGCAAGCCCCATTACTGAGCTCCAAAGAAAGAACAAGAAATTCATCTGGAATGAAAAATGTGAAGAGGCATTCAAAGGGTTAAAGGGGTTATTAATCAAAACACCAATTTTGAAGGTGCCAGATATGGAAAAAAATTATTTGTTTGCAGTGATGCCTCCAAGGAATGGTTGGGTTGTGTGTTGATGCAAGAAGGAAGAGTAATAGCTTATGCATCAAGGAAACATAGAACCCACGAAGAAAAATATGCAACCCATGATCTCGAGATAACAACCATTGTTTATGCACGAAAGATTTGGAGACACTACCTTCTAGGAAGGAAGTTTTATCTTAGGACTGACCATTGTGGGCTACAACACATATTTCACTCAAGACCACTTAAATGCAAGACAAAGATGATGGTATGAGCTAATTAGTGAATATGATTTTGATATCATTTACATAAAAGAAACGGTAAATACGGTGGCTAATGCTTTAAGTAGGAGGACTCGGATATTTTCAGTAATTCCCTTGAAGACAAATTTGAGGGAGAAACTACTTGATTTACAATTTAATGACACCTGGTACTAGGAGGTTAGCAAAAGTTTGGGGGAGGATGAAATGAGGGTCCAAAAATATGAAGAATACTCCATTGATAACAATGGGCTACTACAATTTTAGGGAAGGATATATGTACCACTAAATGTAGATATATGCCAGTTAGTCCTGAATGAAGCACATCATGCAGTATGCATGGCACACCCTGGTGTTAAGAAAATGAGTGTGGACCTAAAACCACTCTTCTTTTGGAAAGGGATGAAGAAGGACATCATAAACTTGGTAGCAAGATACTTAGAGTGTCAATGATGTAAAAGTTAAACACAGACATCCATCAGGCTTATTGCAACCCCATGAGATACCAAAATCTAAATGGGAAGTTATAACAATGGGCTTCATTGTGTGATGGGACTACCAATGACCTCAAGAAGACATGATTCCATATTTTTAGTGGTGGACATGTTGACCAAGAGCACCCATTTCATACTAGTTAAGACTACATATAAGGCACTAGAAATAGGCAAAGTTTTTATTCATGAGATTATGAGACAGCATGGAGTGCCTAGGAAGATCATATCTGATAGGGGAGCAGTGTTTATAGGAAGTTTTTGGACCAATTTCCAAGAATCCTTGGGAACCCAGTTGAACTTCAGCACTGCTTATCACCCTGAGACAGATGGGTAGATAGAAAGTAATAATCAAATCCTCGAAGACATGCTTCGGATGTATGTGATGAACCAACAAAAGAGATCGGAGGAGTTCTTACCCGTCGTGGAATTTTATTACAATAATAGTTATCAAAGTCCCATCAAGATGGCGCCATTTGAATTCTTATACGAAAGACCTTGTAGAACACCTCTTAGTTGGGACAGACTAGAGTACCGAGTATTAATAGGACCAGAAGTAGTGCAATATATGGAAGAACAAATGACTATGATTAGGGAGAGGCTAAAGGAAGTGCAAGATCAACAAAAGAGCTATGTTGATGCTCATCGGGTAGACCGAAGTTATGAATTGGGAGATAGGGTGTTCCTGAGAGTGAGGCCCCAAAATAAGCTCTATAAGAATTTGAAATGGGAGAAAAATTGACTCCACAGTTTGTGGGACCTTTTAAAATCTTAGAAAGGAAAGGGTTGGTGGCATATAGGCTTGCCTTACCTCCACCTTTAGCACATATGCGTGGTGTGTTTCATATTTATGTTTCGCGTCATTATATTTCAGATCCTTCACATGTTATTGACTTTGGTCAATTGCAGGTTTTGGTCAAGGGAACAGTAATGGCCGAACCTGTTCGCATACTGGACCAACGAACTTTGCATATTAGATGATGGTTAGTGGACCAAGTTAAGGTCCACTAGGACAATTATCACAATGACCACTAATATCACAACCAATAATAATAGAGTCATGTGTCCAGATCACGATGTCATGAGGGCAGGTCCCAAAGTTGGTTCGCTCATGAGGATTTTACCGGGGGGCGTGCATCAAGGTGGATTCCTTGATCCTTGACACCATTAGTCTCACTATAGTAGGCAACATAAGATATGATAGTGGTCTATGTCATTGCACCTATACTTTCCCCTCGTAGTCATCGAATTCTTGAAGGGCAAGTGGTGTGGTACCCTTGGAACTTCAAGGGAATTTCTTGAAGGGCACGACCAACTTGGAACCTTGGCATCACAAATAAACTCTTAGGCATGGCACCCTTAGAACTTCGAGGGAAGTTCATGAAGGGCACGACCAAACTTGGCACCCTTGAAATCATTAAAAATAAATAAATTAATAAATATAATCAAGAAATGAAAACTAGGTAAATTTACATCAAGGGTAAATGATGTTAGAAACCGAGGTAATCAAAGGAAAAATAAAACTTGGGTTAAGAGGATCATAAGAAGAAATAAAATAGGTTACCTTAAAAACTCTACCCTTCCCATGTTGGAAAATAGTAGGTAGATTATGTAGTTTAATTAGGTAAAAGGGGAAAGAGGGACATAATTGTAAGGATAAATATTAATCCTAAAATGGTTAAACCTAATTAAGAGAAGAGGATGGTGAATTAAAATAAGATTAATAAATTAAATTTTAGAGAAATGTATAGAAGCTCCATGTGGCAACAACCAACATAAGAATATCCATCTAAGAGATAACTTGAGTTAAATTTGGGAGTATATAGGGGATCAAATCTTGACTCATTATTTGACTTTAGTAATGAACACAAATTAAATAGTAAAAAGGGGGATCAAGAGGCAACTAGGAAAAGAAATAGGAATCTTGTTGAGGTGAGGAAAATATTGGTTTTAAATTAAAATTTAAGTAAATAATTTTGGAGACCCTTGATGAGAGAGTGACACATGGGCGGGTGAATAATCAAACTATTGAATTATAAAAAATTATTAATTATGCATGACATGCCAAGTGTCACCTATGAGGACTCCTATAAAAGAAGGTGCAAGCCATGGGAGAAGGGACTTTTTGGGAACCCTATTGTTGGATGGATGAGACCATGTCAGAGTAGTGATTACGAAACTATAGTGAGTTTGGTGAGGTAGAGGATTTTAGAGAGGGGACTCTTGAGCCAAGGAGTGATCTCCTCTACCAGCTATTGCATTCCTCCATTGTACAACCCCATTGTAGCTCAGGGGTCTATGGGGAAGAAGAGTACCCAAGGAGTAAGCTGGGAGGTTAACCGGTGGGTCATTGCATTTCGATCAAGTATGTCGTCATTCACACTCGATGGTGGCCGACAACAAGGGAAGACAAGTAACGACAAATAAAGTGGAGCCTTGTCTTTTGGTGAATGGCACATATGTGTTACAATAATATTCTATGTGATTTCTTTATGGCCTTAGTTAAATATATGTAAATTTTATGATATGTTTCAGTGAAATGAAATTCAGGGATGTGTTAGATAGTGCTAAATAAATTTTAATTCCCAATGTTTTTTCTCTTCTGGTTGTATTTTATTTTGATATATATATATATATATATATATTCGGTCCTTACACAATTTAACTTTGCCCAATATTTTTTCAGAAAATCTTGTCGGTGCCATGCTTGAATCTACATCAATCCACTGATCTCGATCCACCAATAGATCCACCATCTTGAGCTTTCACAACTCAAAAATATGACCATTATATTTCTCGATCTCTATATTTTCATTACTCACCATCTTCTTTCATCACAAGAATCAATCCCATTGAACGGGGTCTACCATAGGCCTTAGCAAAACCCCTTAGTAGCAAAGGCTTCCCCTTGAAGTCGAAACAACTTTGAAACCATATGTAGGTTTTAACCCTGTACAGAAATTACTTGCAATTGAATTCTTAAAACAGAAAACAAAAATATGCGAGAACACAAAACATAAAACAAATATACAGAGATATTTTCCCCTAAATCCCAAAACTGAGACTACCGGATTGGTTTTCATTATATTCCTTTCAATGATACAATTATTATATATATATATATAATATATATATATATATATATTCCAAAGAATTCATAAACCCCAATCCATTAACCCTATATTAGAACATAATTGTAGTTCCATTGACTGGATCTACAACATACCATGGGTAAAAATCCATCATGCCCAAAACCATGTGCAAAACCCATGCACACAAAACTATAGGTAGGTCCGACCACCTATTATAAGGTGGACCCCCGTATGTACAATTATTCATGGAAAGAATATAACACACACCCAACATTATGAACAATATCTTCCATGAATGATCTTTAAATCTTTGGCATTTGAACCATTTATCACCAATTCTAGGTAACTCAGGTTCCTCTTCTAATAATGACTCTATAATATTCATTATGATGTTGTTGATTTCAAATTCAAGTCCACCAAATTCCCTAGCAAATTCCCTGGTTGCCTCTATATCATGCCCTTAAAATTTCTTAAAAAAATTAAGCCATCCTACTCTCTGTAGTCATTTCCTGCACTAAGGATAAGCTCCCAAGAAATTTCTATTAATTGGTTTAGTTTTGACGACAATGTCCATCATTGTGCTCAGGGATTATGGGTTTCATAATATTTCTCTCTGTCATTGTTATGTAAAAAATAATAGGAACGATGATACAAACAATAACCAGATGTTGGATGGAGTACATGCAATATGGAGAAAGTGACAGATAATGGGTGAGTACTTGTGGGAATTGAAGGAATACTGAAAAAATCATTTGATCCTTATAATCATTGCTTAATTCATTGATAAAACTAATACAAGGATTTCATTTCATATTTGGGATTGAAATTTTATGATGTGGTTGATGATAATTAGATATGGTAAATCAAAATATTATGAACCATTTTGTATCATTTATTAACGAGGCCTTTTGGGATTGTGCCTCTTTGAGCATATGAGAGAGAAATATGCCCATTATTCTATGTTCTATAGTTTTGGTCAATAAAAGCAAACAAATGTTTACCTTTTGTTGCCTCTAGAAAGCTTGAATGTTCTTTGAAACATTTCCTTCGGGTTATTGCTATGTTGGAGTTGAACTTTGGATCATGTTACCTCATTCTTTGAAGAACTAAATGGCTACTGAAAATATCTTCAACTGCGAAAAATTGGAAGATTGATAAAATTTGTGTTAGAGCATTATGCTTTTATTTTGAATTAAAGGATGTTTCATATCTTTGAAAGAATAGTCTTATGATGTTTTTTCTAATTGTTTTGATATTTTGGAGGGAAATAAAATTCTACATGCTAGAAAAGTAGGCTTTAAAAATTCAAATTTTCAAGAAAATTCAAGAGGGAAATCCTAACTGAGAGAAGCTAGTTTCCAATTAGGATTGTTGTATAGTTATGCCAAAACCCTAGCTTCCATAAATATACTTTATGTTAATTTTATATTTTACCTTTTTAGTAGTAAATTAGAAGAAAAGTTATATTGAATTTGGTGGAGAAGGTGAATGATCTCCCCTTTTCACCAAATCCATTCATGAATGCTATTACAGATGTAATTCCCCTACCCAATTTTTATGATGTAAATATATGTACAAATATATTTAGGCTGGTGAGCCAGAGTATATTATGTGGCATGTGTGCCCATGTAGTTATATTAGAATGATTTTGGGGATATTTTCTCGGGTACTTATATGTCAGTTTTGGTTAAGTGGCTAGGGGGGAAAGATGTAGACATTGTACATATTTTTATATTAATAAAATAAGGGTGGTTGTGGATCCCACTCCATAGAAAAGATTACGACAGGCGCAACTCTAGGGAAAAGGAAACAATTGGGTTATTTTTGGTGAAAAGTGCACCAAGGGCCCATGAGGATTTGGAGGGTGCCACATGGTGAAGTAAATCCATGCAGATAAATGAAGTGTAGTTTTCCTATGAAGGAAGTAATTCAAACATTTTACGGATGAGCCAAAGATTCATGGGGTTAGACTCTGAAATTGGTCGAGGTGTGGTTATTCATTTAATCACATTGAATTGGATGCATCTTAGTTTTTGGTGAGCCCTGGTGGCTCCAGTTATGGCTTGGTGGCCATGGGGTTCTAGTGGAACTCAGTTTGGTTATAGTCAGTGAGCCTTGGTTTGGAATCTGACACTGACTTTGGGGTTATTTAGTTTGGGTTTATGGGAACTTAAACACCTAGAGAGCAGCAGAGGTCCTAGAGCTACAATTTAAGACCATTCTAGCCAGCTTTAAGGTGCCCTAGAAAGAGGGCAGTGTTGTGGGGCTTGGCATACACCACTTGGGTGCAGGTTAGGGGAACATGAGATTGTGGATGGAGACTAAGGCTGCTGGGATTGGTGCCTTGGCTAGGGTTTCATTGTTCAGTTTATAATTGTTTCCTTTGGAGCTATAGTCTCAGATTAAGGGTGACCCATGCTTGAGATATCCTTGGTTCCTCTTATAGCCTTAGATCTAGTCAATGAATAGTACAAATCCTTGTTTCTTTTATAGCCCTCTCATCACCTTATGCATCTCTTTGTTTCTTCTCTCTTCTTACTTGACGAACCACACAATCTATGGATGGGTGGAATGTGGAGATCCCACAGCTAGTCAATTTTTCCCATTATCAGATAAGTGTTTATGCTTCATGTGTAATGAATTATTAGTTATGCTGAATTATTTTCTATTATGATGTTATAACTCTAGTTTTAGGGTTATGGTTAATTTGTTGTTAATGAACATTTATTTCTATTATGTTATTATGTATCTATTATTTGTATGTGATGTATAATGCATTTCATGCATGTAGTATTGCATTAATGCTAACCAAATTGCTAGGTGTAGGAGAAAATTATGGCAGGTTAGAGAGTATTCGCTTCTCTAGTTTAATTAATCAATTTTAAGTAGTATTGGTTATGTAGCATTTCCACGATGGGGACTGAGGTTGTCACAAGGTGGTATCAGAGCCCAATTTACAACACTGGTTCTGAATTGGTCTAGATTTGGAGTAGTATGAGGAAAAGTTTATAAGTTACAGGTTACCCACCTGTTGTGGCCAATAACAACCCCCCCTTTTTATTTAGTTTTATTGCTAAAACTAAATAAATGAGGATCCTTCTAAAAAAGATAAATAAAAAAACTAGCACTTATATTTCCCTTTGAATAAAACATGCTATCATAAACTTAGGAAAACACCCGCAAAACCTAAAAAAACTAAGTTTTATGATAAGTTCTGAATAAAATCGTTTTCTTAACAATAAAACATCACATCGCAGAGGGTAATGGGGAACATCATATAAACAAGCTTTCAGAATTGCGAAAACGCGACGCGAGATCGCGCACCTTAAAGACTCATTGCAACTTTCATACGCCGCAAGTATCACCTAAGGTAAAATAACCTGATCTAGTGATATGCAATAAGATATCTCACAAATTGCATCTTGTAGCCACCCAACGAAATAAATGATGTTAACAAATCAAATTAGTGATATTGTGATCTGTGATATTGCGAAGCAAATTGCAAAATCGCTTTATTGCAGATATGCAGGGCTCATCGTTCAATAAAGTTTTTCTCATAATCCTATAACGAGTTATGGGCATTAATGTCAATTTAATGGTTAGTTGATGGTCATTTATGAGATAATATTTAAAACTGATCGAAAGGTTATTTCACGTAGGGTGGTATATTTGATATGATATCAGAATTAGAGAGCTTTCCCGCCACTTTATCTCTTTCCTTACTTGTAAATTCGCAGGAGCGGCAAGCAGAGTAATATACGCAATAGTATGCAAAACGTAATGGGAAAGAAGGGAAAAGCTCTGGTTGCAGAGGAAAAAGAGATGACGCCCTTATACACAGACACCACCTGTAACAAAGATGCCGGAATAACTACTTGGGAAGGCATGTACAGTCTGCTCAAAGAAGAAAAGCCGAGATTTATGGAGGTTAAAGCAACAATAGACTCATGTGGGTCATCTGAGGCATCAATAATTAAACGTGCATGTTCGTTCCTTCATCGAATAGCAGCAAGACCGAAGATTCTTCCATACATAGACATGGTCAAGTGGGTACTAAACAGTGTTAATATAACAGATAGATAATTCAAGACTCGAGGCCAAGACCTCATTGGGTCATTCACTGCACAAGATTTAAGGCTTATGTATCATCTACTAGAGCCATAGGAAACCTACAACAAGTAGTTCTTAGAGAAGTTTACCAAAGAAAATGAAGATTTGGCGGAATGCACCAAGAACTGGTCGGTAACGAAAAAACCATTAAAAAAAGGGCAAATCGCGCTGATTGAGGCCCAAAAAACCATGCAGGAGGTTAAAATAGCACCTGGGAAGCCCAAATCAGAAAAAGGAAGTAGTTCTCGAGAAGGAAATGTTATCGGGAAATCTAGTGTCCACTCGGAGCTGCTAGTCCCACTAAGATTGGTAGCTATCTTAGAAACAAACAAACTAAAACTATTTTCGCTTTCCTTTATGAGAAGTAGATAAGAGGGGAACAAAGGACACCAACCTCAAACTTTTGCTTGGTTCCTTGCTTAGTTCCTCCCCCTTCTG
Source organism: Pinus taeda (assembly GCA_000404065.3). Lineage (NCBI taxonomy): Eukaryota > Viridiplantae > Streptophyta > Pinopsida > Pinales > Pinaceae > Pinus > Pinus taeda. Next base: position 472,804 of record APFE031285995.1, on the reverse strand, counting down.
ACAGATTTTTTCCGCTCCTCTTTCGTCTACCCAGCTTCAAAGAGCACCCGTGGAAACAAAGCAACATAATACTATCCAAGAACAAAGATCTACAATCATAAGAAATACAAGACTAGATATGTATTGACCACACAAATGCATATATCATTGAACATACAAGAATGTGGAGGAAAACTTGAATAGCTTTATTAATATCAAGAATAGCAAAGAGGATTACAACCAATTGTTCTGACCCAGCATCATCCTCTAGCATGAAAGCCCTTCTTCACCTCATGTAAAGCTTAGATCACCCAACACTATGATGTTGCACCAGGAAACCAACACTACTTCCTTACAAGATACAAGATTCCAGCCTCCAGATCTCTGTGATGAGGGATCCATATATAGATGATTGCAGGGGGGTGAGTCAGCTTCTAGGATTTTTATTAGTGTCTTCTCTCTGATAGTTCTTGATTCCACTTGGATATTGATGATCTCTTACTCATCCCTGGGTGAATTCAGAGAGGCAAGTGTCACAGGAGAAGTTTCTGGAAGATTCCATGATGATCCACCTTGAAAACTGTCTCTACCATTTTTCTACTCTCTCCGATCGCACCCTATAGAAGGGCTTTCCAGTATGCATCGCACCCTTTACACTAAGCAGGTGAGATGCATCGTACCCTCTACACTGGGTAGTCTGTATGGTCCAGTTTTGACCAGTTTTGAGCAGTTCTCTGTGGAGAACTTATGGGAGATGATGTAATCAGCTGACCTTGTTCCTTTAGGGTGTGAAGCAACACTTTTAGGGACATAGAAGCCCTTGGTTTATGGAAATTTATGATTGGGTTTGTAGTGCCCAAAACTGTCTATAATAGTTGCCCCCTAAAGCATGAATTCGTTAATCTTTTGATGTTGGGTGAAATGATTTACCATGAGGATCCGAAGTTTTTTTGAGCTGGAAGCTGACCTGTAATAAGATACAATACAATACATTGTCTTCATAATATTTTCATGATCTAGCTGAGGTGGGCATTCCCATGCTCAGCATTATAAATTCATTTTCATGTACATAGGATAGACAACTATCTGTGTAGCAGACTGATGATTCAGACAGAGTCATCATCCTTTGATTTGGACGATCATCTGTTTGGAAATGATGTACATTTTATGTTTTTATATTCTTGAATATATCGCAGCCTGGATCGATGAAACTAGATCCGCAGTCTTCAAACTCCTTCAATCTTCACTCGAAGTACAAGTCGATCCATGTGAAAGATGTTCTAGAGTCGAACATGGCAAGACATCGCCTGATTACCAACCAATGATGTAAGTTGTTAACAGGCACGAGAGGAATCACCAATAATGACAATGACCCTCAAGTTACTATAGTACAATTCGCGTGGTGTGAAAAAGGGACATGGCATCGAACACCACACAAAATCTCTCAATCGAAGTCCATTAATGTAAAATTGTTGTCGAAAGTGAGAAACTTGCCATTGAGGCATTCAAGCTTCAAAGTACTGAAAGGGGTTGTTCCTAGGTTGACTTCTTGGATAATGAGCTGATGTCGACAAGAAGCAACCTGTCGTAGGAGGGCCTTAATGAATCCCACATCTATGACATGGAACGAAGCAAATGATTTTGGAGGTGAAAACAATCTGATGATACAAGGTTCAGGGTGGGGGTCATGAAATAATGGAGTGTGAATGTATTGCAGCGGATGAGACACAGGTGAATCCTCTGAGCGACTTCTCTTTAGGGATGGCATTTGACTATTAGCTATGTGTGAGCCAAGGAAAAAAAGTTGGTCTACGAGCTGGACCACTCGGCCTTCATGCAGAAAACACATTACTCTAAAGAGTGAGGAGACAATGTCTCCCATGCTATAAATATAGTCGCGCCCAAGGAGTAGATTATAGTCTAAAGGTCCTTGGACTACCATTACATTCATATAAATGGTTTTCCTTCTCAACGTTATGGGCACATTGGGAAGGATCCCTAGCAGTCGACTGGTTCCTTTGTCGAATCCTGTCAGATTTCTCATCTCAGGCAGAAGTGATGGCAAACCAAGCGCTTTCCAAGCAGTTGAGGAAAGGATACTCATAGAAGCCCCTTCATCTATGATGGTACCAGCCATGACCATTCTGTAAGCTTGTATAATTATTCGGAATGGTACACTAGCTAGTAAATGGGGTTTGCCTAGTAGATTCCAATTGAAGGAAACTACTAGGTTGCTTGGAGGTGGGACCAAATAAACGGCCGGATATGACTTTGACAAACTTCCTTCCTACAGTAAAGGAATGGGTAGATTGCCCCCATGTTCATCGGAGTCTGTGTTTACGAAAAGAATTTGAACAGTGTCATTCTCATTCTCTTCAGTGACTGTATCATCTGAAGATGGACCTTCTGAAGGCAAGACCGGGTCAACTACCGCCTCAACCTTTTGAATTTCGTCTGGTGTGGATTTAGAGGGTTCATCTTCAATGATAGATGCTTCGACTGACCACAATGGCGTGTCAGTCAGGTTTTCAACCAGTAATGGACACGGTAAGAATTTCTTATATCCAAGAGGAAGCCGTAGTGGTGAAGCCGGACGGTTATCCAAAACTCTTTTAGCTTCATCTAGGAAGGGACAACGATGATGACCTGATCACCTTCACACAGTTTACAAGGAAATTTACATTTCCTTTTTTGTCCAGATACTTCGCTTTCACTAGTTGATGATGTACTTTCAACATGATCGGAGGTTGATGACACCGGATCGTGCAAACGAGGAGACCAGTCCCCTAACATATGGGGGATGCAAGGACAATCTTGATGATAGTTGTCTCCTTTGCAAATGACACATGGAGATTTAGGCTTGGACGGTGCAGTGTGTGGATTTTCACTAGACGATGCACAGTTGCCCCTTTTTGCCTTTGGCTCCTTCTTCTTCTTTTCCTTCTTCTCCTTCCCCTTATTCTCCTTCTTAGTTACTTTATTTTCAACTTTACCAACTCCATCAAGCGAAGAGGAAGGAAGAGAGGGAGAAACGGATGAAGTAGAAGGTTGGGGGGTAACTCTAGTATCATCTAGCTGCTGACTTGATTGCTCAAGAATCACGGTGGTTTGAACGACAGAGGTCGAGAAGAGCCATATTGGCAAGCCGATTGTCAATCCTGGAAGTGACAATGTAGCCATATGAGGTGCACCAACATCTCCCCAAGAGGAGAAGGGACTAGGAGTTCCTCTAAGGGGAAACCCTTGGTTGGCGGAATCCATTTTCTCAACCTAAGATCAACAAGGGAACAATGACGCTATTCCGATTAAAATAAATTTTATACGCATTGACACAACTTGTTTTTTCAATTTTTAAAAGTCGAGAAAAAACAAAAGATGACTCTAGTCGCCTTCGATTTTTAATGAGCCTGAAACGAAAAGTGCTCAGATGGACCTTTTCCTTTAAGGAGTCTGAAAAGGAATGAAAGAGACTACTTTGGAAATCTAGACAGAGAGATTACAAAACCAATCGCAAAACTGTAAAATACTTTTTACAGTACAACAGTCAATCTTTCGTAATGTTGTGTTCAGTGCATTGCGATTGATAGGGTGGCAGACATGGCTTCCTAAGGATAAAGGATATAGCCTATTGTGGTCTCCCAATATATACTCAATGGTACGTGGGAGCACAAATCTGTACTGGCACTTGGTGTTTCAAAGAGGAGGAATCACCCAACTAGTAATGAAAGCGATAGTTACCAGGCTTTACGACACCGGAATACGTCTCTAGCCTAGACTTCTAGATGTTGTGCATTAGGTTCCAAAGCATTTTTATGTTCATTGAATTTATTTTACAGTTGATCTTGCTTAATATTCACCATGTGATGTAGATATACAATTCCTAAAATGCAGTTTAAGATGATAAACAATTGTTTAATCTTCTTTTGCAATGAAAATCCTAGCTACTAAGGAAAAAAAATGAGATTCTTTCAACATAGAGCACAGAGAACACACTAAATGCACTGTCCTAAAACAAACCAACAAGCAGTGTAAATGCAAATTCACATGCATGTATTTGTTTTCAGCCTTCTTAATGTGTGAATGACAAGAAGAATGCTAAGTACAAATCTGAATTATCTTTTCAAAGTGACAATGCGAACATTTTTCTCTTCAAAATGAAAGGAAGATAACAACGACACTTTGAAATTTCGAATTGAAAATTGTTTTCGACATTTGAAAATACTACTAATTCAAATCAAATATAAGACTAACAATATAATCGAACATCAAGAACAATAGGATTCTCTTCTATGAATGAAAACGACACTTACGACACTTCCAAATCAAGAAACAACAGTCTGATTATGCTACTTCTTTGTAAAAGAGAACTGAAAATGGCACACAATACATAAAAACGTTTACAGTTCTTTGCACAATGGAGGCAGAATGATTGAAAGGAAGGGGTTTTCCACAGTGCTATACTGATCACAGATAGAAAAACTCTCGAATAGAGCTGAAGAGAGTGAAGAAAAACCAAAGTCTAAAGGAAAAATTAGCCTTTTCTGACCATCGCACCTGTTACATAGGGAATCCAGTATGCATCTCACCTACTACACATGGGAGGTGCGATGCATACAGACTTCCTTGAAGAGAGGGCACAATGGTACCAGTGCGAGACTTTTACTTGGTCTTTGGTCATAGTTTGCAGTTCAGTTCAGGGATTTAGGCCGAGCGAGTGATGTTCAGTAAATATAAATCATAGGGGTTGATCTAATGAGGTTACTAGAGCCCCCACTAGGGCAATTAGAAGGTTTTCAAAATCTATTGTTCAATTTATAAATAAAACCCAGAGATAGACTGAAGCAGCATTGATCTACTTTGCATTTGCATAGCAAATGCAGTTCGAAGGCTAGCTGGCTTGACTTCAGGCTCTATCTGTAAGTTTATAAAACAAACAAATATAAACAAGCAAACATTCTAGTCGCTCTCCAGTGGAGTCACCATTTGTTATTGGGAAATCTAGTGTCCACTCGGAGTTGCTAGTCCCACTAAGACTGGTAGCTATCTTAAAAACAAACAAACTAAAAATATTTTCGTTTTCCTTTATGAGAAGAAGATAAGAGGGGAACAAAGGACACCAACCTTAGTCTTGCACTTGGTTCCTTGCTTAGTTCCTCTTCCTTATGATAGATTTTTTCCACTCCTCTTTCATCTACCTAGCTTCAAAGAGCACCTGTGGAATCAAAGTAGCATAATACTATCGAAGAACAAAGATCTACAATCATAAGCAATACAGGACCAGATATGTATTGGCCACACAAATGCATGCATCATCGAACATACAAGAATGTGGAGGAAAACTTGAATAGCTTTATTAATATTAAGAATAGCAAAGAGGATTACAACCAATTGTTCTGACCCAACATCATCCTCCAGCATGAAAGCCCTTCTTCACCTCACGTAAAGGTTAGATCACCCAACATTATGATGTTGCACCAGGAAACCAATAGCACTGCCTTACAAGATACAAGATTCCAGCCTCCGGATCTCTATGATGAGGGATCCATATATAGATGATTACAGGGGGGTGAGTTAGCTTCTGGGATTTTGATTAGTGTCTTCTCTCTGATAGTTCTTGATTCCACTTGGAGATTGATGATCTCTTACTCATCCCTGGGTGAATTCAGAGAGGCAAGTGTCACAGGAGAAGTTTCTGGAAGATTCCATGATGATCCACCTTGCAAAATGTCTCTGCCATTTGTCTACTCTCACCCATCGCACCCTATAGAAGGGATTTCTAGTATGCATCACACCCTTTACACTGAGCAGGTGAGATGCATTGCACCCTCTACGCTGGGCAGTCTGTATGGTCCAGTTTTGACCAGTTTTGAGCCGTTTTCTGTGGAGAACTTTTGGGAGATGATGTAATCAGTTGACCTTGTTCCTTTAGGGTGTGAAGCAACACTTTTAGGGACTTACAAGCCCTTGGTTTAAGGACATTTATGATTGGGGTTGCAGTGCCCAAAAATGTCTATAACAGGAAAGCCCCCGAGTACTCGGTCGCATGTAAGCTAGAAAACCATAGGGAAACGCGCTAAAGGCTAAAGGTGGGACTCACGCTCCAAAATCGACAGTATTTATCAGGTGCACCCTTTGGCAGTAAGTGGATTTGGCTAAAACCTAGCAATTATAGTCAACACCTAATGAGTGGCAGCAGAAAAAAGAAGTTATTGCAACAAACAACATCATTAATTGTGTCAATGAAAACCTGCACAGAGAAAACCTCATTTTAGAGACTGCACCGAGATTTCTCCCAAAGGCACAATGGCTACAAAGAAGCTGGAGACAAAAGGCTGAGGAAAGGGCAGATTCCATCAAGAATTTAACCAAGTTGAATTGGGAAACTTATTGGCAGTACTTGGTTAAACCGTACAGTCAATGCATGACTCTCAAATGCCTTATGAACTTTGCCGAGAAGATAGCACCAACACTTGTCGATTCTGTTTTCGCAGGGCAACTAAAATCAGAGGTCGACCAACCGACCCTCCTCAAGCCGATGCTGAATGCTTGTGACCACATAGAACATATACATAGATAGTTATTTCTAGATTCAATTTTAGTTTTAGTTTTGATTTATTTTTTTCCTTAGATGAGGATGGTCATTTAAACCTCCTCCTATATTTTTGTAATAAACTATTTTTAGTATTTAGGAATTAGTATTTTAACCCCTCTCATGCATTTAGAGAAGGGTCCTGAAATTTGTCAAAAACATTTCCTCAGAACATGCACTTCTGCATCCTCAAAGGAGGTTTTGATGAATGAATGAAATGAGATTTATTGATATCTGTGTTTGATGTCTACTACGTAAATGCACTTTTGTACTCTTAGTAGATGTTGAATTAGGAAGAGATAAATCTATATTGTTGAAGCTCATGAGTAGGACTTGTTATCAATGGTACTTTTATCTCTTAATGATTTGTGCTTATGTGTCCAAGTAATATTTTATGCTCAATTATTTATATATGAAAGCTTGAATGTTTGAGTTATTATTTGGCACTTTTGTACGGTAATGACTATTTTGTTTATGCTCAATATATGAATGACTTATTATGTGATATGCTTCTCACAATTGTTTCGGCTAACTTTTTATACGAAACAATTCATTTTTATTGAATTCTTTTCTTGTAGCAATTGAATGATCTTTATTACCAACTGTTGTTCAGAATTATTTTAGATCGCATAAGTGAAAAGTTGAATCTCAGGTTATTTTTAGACTTAAATATTTCTGTTCATTAGAATACAATTTCATTTTTAAATTAGACTTAGATTAAAAGCATTTTACTTATAAATTTTTGGAAAACAGAAATATCAATTCCTATCAACACACACAAAATTGGGAAACTGGTCCCATTATCCCCAGTCGGATCCACCATCCCAAACGAAAAAGGAGCTTCTTTTAAGGTTTGGATCAGGTGGGTATCCCCCTTGTTGTAGACCCAATTTTCGGGACTTCAACATATTTGGTGCTAGAAGGAGGGCCCCAAACTATGAATGGCTACTAAATCCAAATCTAAATACCATTCTGAGAGTAAATCGCCCTCAACATCTCCCCCAACTTCTCCATCACATTCTAAATCTTTAAATCCTAAATGAGAAGTTGAGAAAACAACAACCACTACCACAAACCCAAACATTTCAGAGAAATCTACTATTGAACCTCCTAAAGTTGAATCTTTGATTCATCAACTTCAAGGATTTTCCATATCACCACAAAAGTCTGAAATGTCTCAAGGTAGTGTGACTTCGCAATACAATCCTTCTCATCCTCTAACCAGAATGTAGAGTGAAAAGTTTGGTATGGAACTAGCCGAATTACCTCTACCTAAAAGGAAAAGAGAAAGGAAATCACCTCAAGGGTCTGATAGTGAGACTCTTTCATCATCAACATCCATTCCAACTTCTCCATTGCAAAGTCAACCTATCCACCCCTCCACTTCAAATTATTATCCACCAGAGTACTAGAACTTTAACATCCTCATCCCTTCCACAAGCGACTTCGTCTGTGCTTTCCTTTGTTATTAGTTCAACGATGGCCCAAATCCCATGGAATAACCCTGGGACAATCTTAATGTCTAACCCCTTAAGTCAATTACCGGCCCATCCTGAAAAATGGCTTCCTATGTTTAATCCTGAAGCAGGCATGCTAGCAGAAGAACACATAAACAACTTTATGTTATCAATAAATTTCAATGGTGTTACTAATGAAGATGTTGTTGTTCAGCTTTTCCCTTACACCTTACAAGGAGCAGCCAGATCATGGTATTTTTCATTACCATCAGGATCCATCACTAGTTGGGACATTTTACAAAAGCAATTCTTGACTAAGTTCGGCGATGATAGATCTACAACAACACTGATCAATGATCTATCGAATCTAAAGACTAAATCAAGAGAACCTATCAAAGATTTTAACTCGCGTTTCAACAAACTTTTGAATAAAATTCCGACCGCTTCAAGCCTAGCGAAGAAGTTCAAAGTGAATGGTACATATCTGCTTTACCATCAAACATAGTGATCTTCATTGATACGGATACCAAGACAACATTAGCTGAAAACATGAAGGAAGCGATAGCGGTAGAGAAACGTATCTTAGCTTTAGAAAAGAAAAACGTTGTTGATGAAAGAAAATCTAAGAAGGTTACTTTTAGAAATGATCCTAAGAAAAAGCAATCAAAAGACCCATTTGATTTAGAAGGATTACAGAAAGTCTTAAAAACCATGTCTAATGAAATGGTTGACATTAAGAAACAAGTAGCAGAGACTTCTTCAAAAAATCCCTATAAGCCTTATAGAAAAAATCCCTCAACTGATTCAAAACCTCCCAATGATATATCAAACGCAAAATCTAAAGAAGAACAAGAAGAAGAAGTTTCTAACGAAGAACCTACTGATGAAGATGAAGTTGTAGAAGGATAGGGAATGTGGGACTTCATTCTTCCAAATGAAGAGGATCAAGAGGTATTACCAGTTAGTACAAGAAGTAGAAATCAACTCGATCCTTCACAACCTAGTCCTAAATAGAAGAGTGCAAGCTCGACATCTAAAGATAAAGTCGTAGGTAAGAAATCATCACCGAAAGTGACTCAAACAAGCCCAATCTAATTTGATCCCTCATATCCATCAAAAACACTTATTGTGTTCTAATGAGATGGAGTATAATATCGTTGAAGATATGAAGAAGACTAGGGCTAACATTACTTTTCATGAATTGAGAAAATTGAAACATCAACAAAAGATATTTATGAAAGAGTTACATGTACTACCTGTTGCACCTCTTCCCGCCGCTGTAATCTCACAAGCTTCTCATGAGATGGGAAAACCTCCAACTAATATGGTAAATAAAGTTGATCCAAATGATATTTCTTTAATTGGAGGTATATCATACTCCTCCATTCCCTCTTATTTACGAAATTTTAAATAAAAACTTGCATAATTGTTTGGTAGATTCAGGAGCTTCATCTAATATCTTACCTAAAACAATATGTGCAAAGTTAAATGTCTAACCTCAAAAATCTGCAGTACTCATAGTTCAGCTTGACTAATCGCGGGTTGAAGTGATTGGTGAACTAAATCAAGTTACCATAAGGTTGTCCTCTAATCTAAAGGTATGTCAAGTTATTGATATTCTAGTTGCAGACATTCCCAAATTTTATGGCTTAATTTTTAGTAGGGATTGGTATGAAAATCTCCATAGATACTTTGCAATCGATTGGTCACATATGTGGCTCCCTTACAATGGTAAACCAAATCAGATAAAGATTGAGCGAGAAATACACCAAAAATACATAGTGATGGAATTGGAAGGAGAAAATGAACCTATAGCATATAGCAACAATATAATTGGCAACTATTATGTTGACTCTTTCTTAGGAAATTTTAATGCTCATACTTTGCCTTACCTAGAACATTCTATTTTGTCTCAAGTGGAAACGTTTCTCAAACAGATAGTTCTAAATGTGTTAATTTTATAGATAGTCCTGTAAATAAATCTTTATTTTGGAAATTATTTTTTGATGGTTCTAAGTCTAATGATGGAGTAGGAACAGGATGTGTATTAGTTAGTCCATAGGGAAACAAAACTATGCTAACATGTAGACTTGAGTTCGATTGCACAAACAATACTGCAAAATATGAAGCTCTAGTCCAAGGACTATACAAGGCAATTGGATTAGATATCAAGTATCTACAAGTCTTCGAAGACTCTGAGATTGTTATTAAACAGGTACGAAATATTATACATTGTGTATCAGGTCATTTGAAGCATTATCAATCTTTAGTGCAAGATCTGACTAAACATTTTATAGCATTTAATATTCTACCTATTCCCAGACTCCAAAATGCTAGTGCTAACCTCCTGGCTAATATAGCCTCCAATCTTATTCCCTCAGAAGACTACAGCCCAGACAGATTCTCAATCGAATTTATCTTTAGGCCCTCCATCCCTGATAGTGTTACAAACTGGAGAATTTTTAATGATGATCTTGATATTGTAAGTTTCTTGACATCGAAAGGATCTTACACTAATCAGATAATTGATGAGGACCAACATGACAAACAATTACAACAATAGAGCACTAATAATGCTATACCAAAATCTGTAGTCAAGTTGGAAGACCTATATGATTTGAAAGACCAATTTAAGAGATCTACCAATTCAAAACTTCAGAGTTCAACTCTAAACTATGAATTAGTAAATCTAGGAATGGATACCAAGCCACAGAATATCAACCTAGGTCTTGGCCTAGCCCCAGAAGAAAAATTAGCATATGTTCGGCTCCTGAAACAATACAAAAATGTCTTTGCCTGGAACTACGATGATCTTAAGACTTATGACACTTCGATTATTCAGCATACTATCCCAATGATAGCTGATAAAAAACCTATCCAGCAAAAGTTGAGGAAGATCCATCCTAATCTGGAAAGTCAGATTAAGTCTGAGCTTAATAAATTATTGAAAGCCAAAATTATTTTTCCCGTTCGACATTCTAGGTGGGTTTCCAATATCATCCTAGTTATAAAGAAAAACAAAGATATTAGGATTTGTATTGACTTTCGAAATCTTAACAAAGCCTGTCAAAAGGATAATTTCCCCTGTCTCCTATTGAACAAATATTGCAAGCGGTCGCAGGATCATAATTAATGTCCTTTTTAGATGGTTTCTCTGGCTACAAGCAGGTCATGGTCTATCTTGACAATCAGCTAAAAACCACATTCAAAACCAAATGGGGTACTTATGCATATCAAAAGATGTCGTTTGGTTTGATTAACACTAGTGCCACATTTTAAAGGGCCATGGATATCACATTTAAGGGATTAGTAAATAAATCAGTGGTGATTTACTTAGATGACATAACAGTATATTCTAAAAAACACAATGATCACTTTAGAGACTTAAAGCAGATCTTCCAACGTTGCCAATGGGATTTCACTTAACCCAAAAAAGTCCTTTTTGCATTAAGTGAAGGAAAACTTCTTGGATTTATAGTGTCAAAATCTAGAATCCATATTGATCCTGATAGAATTAAGGAAATTTTCGAAATATCCTTGCCACATAATAAAAAAACCATGCAATCCATCCTTGGCTAGATTAATGTTTTTTAGATATTTGTTCCAGACTTTTCAAGGATTGTGTCACCATTACAAGCAATGATAAAAAAGAATTCACTTTTCAAATGGGGCCAAGATGAATATGAAGCATTCAATCTGATTAAGCAAGAAATTATTAATGCCCCATCCTCAACAACTCCAAATTTTTCCGATCCTTTTATTTTGTATACATTTGCCTCTAATAAGTCATATGCTGCGATACTCACTCAAGCCAATCAAGACAAGGTGGAAGCCCCAATTGCCTTCCTTAGTTCAAATCTACAAGGGGCTGAACTAAATTATTCTGACATTGAGAAACAAGATTATGATGTTTTCAAAACGATCAAATATTTTAGACCCTTTCTTCTTAAAACCCATACAAAGATCATAGTACCATTTCCAGCGGTAATAAATCTCTTAGTACAGAAAGATGTGGGTGAAAAGAGAGCAAATTGGGTCATTTCCTTACAAGAATATGACACTGAAATTAGGCCAGCAAATATTGTAAAAGTTCAAGGCTTTTACAAGATTCTGGTTGGAGCATCGCTTATTTCTGAAATATCATCTTCAAATCAAGAGGTACAAATGTATGAGGTAAGCCTAAATGATATTGAATCGAGATATGTTGATATCATATTTTATCTAAAGAATGGATATGATCCTTAAAATTTGGATTATACAAAGAGCTTTAAGATTGAACGCTAAGCAGTATCAACTCGTAAATGATGTACTTTTTAGGATGAATTATGATTTTGTTCTCCTTCCATGTCTTGATAAATCTAAAGCTGAAAAGGTGTTGCAGGAACTCCATGATGGACTAGTAGGTGGACATTATGAGGGAGATGCTACAACACATAAAAAAATTCCCTCAAGATATTGTTGGCCTACACTATTTAAAAATGAGCATAGATATGTAAGGAAATGTCAAATTTGTCAAAATGATGCTGGGAGACAAAAGAAACCATCATTGCCTTTGCAACCAGTCAATATCGCTCAACCTTTTGATCAATAGGGATTGGATATAATAGGTGAGATCGTTTCTCACTCTTCTAAATAGCATAGGTGTATCTTTACAACTACAAATTATTTTACTAAATGGGTAGAAGCAGTTCCACTCAAGACATCCAATGTTGATCATATCATTGATTTCATAGATCAGTTCATAATCATCAGGTTTGGTTTACGCTTTGCTTTAATGTTTGATAATGCATCATATTTTTCTGGCAATGCTATGACTGAATTTGCACTTAAAAGAGGTTTTAAGCTTAAATATTCTACCAATTATTACCCACAAGGTAATGGGTTGGCCGAATCAATGAATAAAAACTTAATCAAAATCTTTAAGCAAAACATTGATCAGAATCATAAAAATTGGCACAAATTTTTGATGTATGCTTTATGGGCAGACTGAATAACCCAAAAGGATTCAATTGTCACTTCTCCCTTTAATTTAGTTTATGGGAAAGAATCATTTCTCCCAACTCATCTAGCAATTCCTTCTTTGGCCTTAGTTCAATTTATCGATGAAACACCAACTTCATCTTTGAAACTAAGAAAATTGCAGATCCTTAAGCTAGAAGAGCAATGAGAATAGGATAAAATAACACACGCTCATCATCAAGCATTAGTAAAGGCTTCCTTTGATTCAAGCATGGCATCCAAGAATATTTTCAAATTGGAGATTTAGTTTTGAAATGGGATAAAGCTCATGAAGAAAAAGGAAAACATTCTAAATTCCAACAAATGTGGCTTGGCCCATTCCAAATTGTTGAAATCATAGGTCCATCCACTTTCATGTTGCAAGATTTAGCAGGGAAAAAAGAATATTTACCTGTTAATGGGCAGATCCTTAAAAAATACTTTCCATAGAAGTTGACCTCTTCTATTTTTGTAAATTATTTTTTATAGCTTTATTTTGATAATAAAATAGGTTGTAAATGGTTAACTTTGGGAATTCACAAAAAAGATTAGTGTTTCTTTTAGATTTTGTTTTTTGCTTGTATAAATAGAACTGATTTGGATAATTGATCATTATTATTGAAAAATACAGTCAAATGCTATAAGCCTAAAAATGCTACTAGTTTCAGCCTCACGAATTTTGATGAAAAACAACCTTTAGCGAGAATTTGTTTTATATCAGTCAATGAAAAGCATCAATAACAAAACAAAGGTTCTCTATAGAAAAGTTGTTTCCAAAAACTCTATAATTGTCATCCAAAACTATTCTTAAAGAACCAATGACTTCCTCCCCACCTAGGGAATTATGAGTTTCAAGGAATAATCCAATGACACACTCTAAGCTTAAAGAATAAGAGGTCTCATCACGAGCCGACTTATCATGATCATAGATATTATGACTTGTGACATTGCCAAAACTAGATACCACAACAGGGCAATGGCTCAAGATTATTGTAATCAAAAGACAAGGGGTCTCATCACCAGCCAGCTTGTTCAGCAAAGTTATAAATCAAGTGAATGGCACTGTCATAATTTGGCTACCAAACTAAGACACTGTTCTTTAAGAATTAAAAGAAAACAAAAAACAATAAGTGTGGATATGGATTTATCTTTGAAAATTGTATATCTCTCCAAGTAGGATACAGGATCATTGTTGGGTAATAGGTAACCCTGTCGAGGCTATGGATGCCTGTTGGCGGCAGAGGCTCTACCTACAAAAATGAGCATACTTAAAACTGATCTACAGAGAAGTCTTTGTTTTTATCTTTATAAACTAAGTAGTGGCTGATGTAAATACAATGACTAGCTTTGGGAAGTAAATAATCAGAGTTAACACAGGAGAAACAAACTACCATTGATAGCCAAAAGCATGATACACTTTATATTTCTATAATAAAGTTTGATTTTCCAGAAAACATTTCTGTTTTGGAAGTTTAGAAAATTCTAAAGATAATCAGAGATAACTGGTTCTTCCCAGTGAATTGCCAATTGTTGTGGCCAGCAACAACCCCCCTTTTTATTTAGCTTTATTGCTAAAGCTAAATAAATGGGGACCCTTCTAAAAAATAAAATAAAAAACTAGCACTTATATTTCCATTTGAATAAAACATGCTATCATAAACTTAGAAAACACCCGCAAAACCTAAAAAAACTAAGTTTTATGATAAGTTCCGAATAAAATCAATCTCTTAACAAAAAACATCACATTGCAAAGGGTAATGGGGAACATCATATAAACAAGCTTTCAGAATTGCAAAAAAGCGACGTGAGATCGCGCGCCTTAAAGACTCATTGCACATTGCATCTTTCATACGCTACAAGTATCACCTAAGCTAAAATATCCCGATCCAATGATATGCGATAAGATATCTCACAAATCGCATCTTACAGCCACCCAATGAAATAAATGTGTTAACAAATTGGATTAGCGATATTGCGAAGAAAATCACAAAATCACTTTATCACAGATCTACAGGGCTCATCATTCAATAAAGTTTTTCTCGTAATCCTATAACGAGTTATGGGCATTAATGTCAATTTAATGGTCAGTTGATGGTCATTTATGAGATAACATTTAAAATTGATCAAAAGTTTATTTCACGTAAGGTGGTATATTTGATTTGATTTCAGAAATAAAAATCTTTCCCGTCACTTTATCTCTTTCCTTACTTGTAAATTTGCAGGAGTGGCAAGTAGAGTAATATATGCAGTAGTATGCAGAATTTAATGGGAAAGAAGGGAAAAGCTCTGATTGCAGAGGACAAAGAGATGACGCCCTTATACACAAACACCACCTGTAACAAAGATGCCAGAATAACTACTTGGGAAGGCATGTACAGTCTGTTCAAAGAAGAAAAACCGAGAGTTATCGAGGTTAAAGAAACAACAGACTCACGCGGGTCATCTAAGGCATCAATCACTGAACTTGCATGTTCGTTCCTTCATCGAATAGTGGTAAGACTAAAGATTCTTCCATACATAGACATGGTCAAGTGGGTACTAGACAGTGCTGATATAACAGACAAATAATTCAAGACTCGAGGCCAAGACCTCATTAGATCATTCACTGCACAAGATTTAAGGCTTATGTATCATGTACCAGAGCCATAGGCAACCTACAACAAGCAGTTTTTAGATAAGTTTACCAAAGAAAACAAAGATTTGGCGGAGTGCACCAAGAACTGGTCGGTAAGGAAAAACCATTAAAAAAATGGCAAAGTGTGCTGACCGAGGCCCATCAAACCACGCATGAGGCAAAAATATCACCTAGGAAGCCGGGATCGGAAAAAGGAAGTAGTTTTTGATGTGTGATTAGCATTGGGCAATACCCCTCGAGACGAAAAGCCCCCAAGCACTTGGTCGCATGTAAGCCAGAAAACCACGGGGAAAAGCACTAAAGGCTAAAGGCGGGACTCACGCTCCAAAACCAACGGTATTTATTAGGTGCACCCTTTGGTAGTAAGTGGATTTAGCTGAAACCTAGTGATTCCATTCAGCTCCCAATGCGTGGCAGTAGAAAAAAGTAGCTACAGTCGCAAACAACGTCGTTGACTGTGTCAATGAAAAATTGCACAGTACAAACCTCATTTTAGAGGCCACATTAGGATTTCTCCCAAAGGCATAGCAACTGTAGACAAGCTAGAGACAAAAGGCTAAGGAAAGGGCAGATTCCATCAAGAAGTTAACCAAGTTGAATCGGGAAACTTACTGGCAGTACTTGGTTAAACCGCACAGTCAATGCAAGACTCTCAAATTCCTTACAAACTCTGCCAAGAAGATAGTTCCAGCACTGGCCGATTCTGTTTTCGCAGGGCAACTAAAATCGAAGGTTGGCCAACCAACCCTCCTCAAGCCGATGTTGAATGCTTGCGACCACAGAGAATAGATATGTAGATAGTTATTTCCAGATTCAGTTTTAGTTTTAGTTTTGATTTATTTTTGCCTTAGATGAGGATGGTCATTTAAACCTCCTCCTATATTTTTGTAATAAACTATTTTTAGTATTTAGGAAGTAGTATTTTAACCCCTCTCATGCATTTAGAGAAGGGTCCTGAAATTTGACAAAAACATTTCCTCAGAACATGCACTTCTGCACCCTCATAGGAGGTTTTGATGAATGAATGGAACAAGATTTATTGATATCTGTGTTTACTATTTGCTACCAAAATGCACTTTTGTACTCTTAGTAAATGTTGAATTAGGAAGAGATAAATCTATATTGCTGAAGCTCATGAGTAGGAATTGTTATCAATGATCTCTTAATGATTTCTGCTAATGTATCCAAGTAATATTTTATGCTCAATTATTTATATATGAAAGCTTGAATGTTTGAGTTATTATTTGGCACTTTTGTATGGTAATGACTATTCTGTTTATGCTCAATATATGAATGGCTTATTATGCGATATGTGTCTCACAATTGTTTCAGCTAACTTTTTATATGAAAAAATTCATTTTTATCGAATTCTTTTCTTGTAGCGATTGAATGATCTTTATTACCAATTGTTGTTCAAAATTATTTTAAATCACATAAGTGAAAAGTTGAATCCCGGGTTAGTTTTAGACTTAAATATTTTTGTTCATTAGAATACAATTGCATTTTTAAATTAGACTTAGATTAAAAGCATTTTACTTAGAAATCTTTAGAAAACGGAGATATCAATTCTTATCAACACACACAAATTGGGAAACTGGTCCCATTATCCCCAGTTGGACCCACCATCCCAAACGGAAAAGGAGTTGCTTTCAAGGTCCGGACCAGGTGGGTATCCCCCTTGTTTTAGACCCGATTTTCGGGGCTTCAACACCACCATTTGTTTGATGAAAGTGACAATGGTGGAAATAACAGAAATTTCCCTAAATTTGAGATAAGATGCCATAGAATGGTATCTGGTAGAGTTTAAAAGGAATTATAGATCATAAATTTGATGATGTTTAGACTAGATTGGACCAAATTTGGGGCATATTGAAGAATTACAGGTTTCTCACCAACAATTTGACAAAATCCCCAATGTTGAGAGTCATGAAAATTCACCACAGAAACAAAGTACAGGTGCTAATAAAGGCTCAATAATGGTTAATTCAATTTAATTATAGGGAAATTGCATGGAAATTTATGGAAAATGGTTAATTTTAGCCTCAAACGACTAAAATTTGTGTGAGGTAATTATTTCCATGTATAAGGTTTTTTTTTTTTTAATGTTGATATATGTGAGTGTGTGTGTGACCGATGGTGCTAAAGAAAGTAAGAATAATGTTAAATGTCAGATTATAAGGAGTGTACACACACACATACACACATTTCATGGGGCATAGTTCCAAGGGCACAAACCATGATGCCTCATCATTCCAAAGGTTAGAGGCATCAACATTGTTGTGGAAACCCAACAAAGTTCCAACTGTGAAACTGATGGGGAAAAGGCCTTCATATATATATATATTTTTGTTTTGGGCTAAAGGTTGTAAAAGGTGCTATTGATCCAGGTTAACCAACATAATTATTTGTCATTAACCAAAACTATGCCAAGAAGAATAGGAAACATGATATTGGAACCCCCTTTGTGAAGTTAGCGAAAGGGAGGGGGGGTTCCACATTTGAATCTAGACCCTTCATTTCTTTGGACCTTTCATCATCATCGATTGGTTAGGCATATGGTTAGTGGGGCTGATTGTATTGTATTACGTTGTATTAATATAAAACCTTGGAATGTATAACATGGGTATTGTTGAGTATATAAGGGTGTGGAGGATGTGTGGATGGCCCATATATATGTTGGACAATTAGGATTGCCTGAATGATCAGTGGCAGTAAGTGTGTTAACATTGATGTCAACCAGATTAACATTGAAGTTGGTGGAAACATATGTGTTGGCATTGGTGTAGGTTGGTTGAAACATATGTGTTGGCATTGATGAAGGTTGGTGGAAAAAAATGTGTTGGCATTGATAATGCTTGGTAGTAGCAAATGTGTTGGCATTGATGGCCACTAGTGATTAAGTGCTCAAAAATTTGCTCAAAATTCAAATTTTTTAGATCAGTGTGGAACTTGAACGACTGCATGGTGCTCATGATCTTGAATTTGGTGTAACTCATTTCGCACAAAACAGATTCTGTATGCTCCCAGAAACATGTTCTTTTTGTTTTCCTAAATAGGGCAATTTAAAAAAAATGCAGACAACCCAATCAGCAATCTGTATTGCTGACGTGGTGATGACTAGGCATGCCTACATGGTAGGGTGACTATGCATGTGACTATGCAACTAAGATCAATGGTGTGGTGCCAAGTGGTATGATGTTATTGGTTCATATTTAGGAGTTTTTGATTGGTTGGTTGGTGGCCAACCAAACGCTGCCAGGTGGCCTAGACAAGGGCTGCCATGTAGCAACCTGAGGGCCACCAATTTTTTTTAAAGGTCCGGGCATCAGTGGTGGGGGTCAAACCAATGACTTCTAAACTCCAAGTGACAACTATTACCAACACACCATACTTTTATAGACATTTTTGGGCACTTCAACCCCAATCATAAATTTCCATAAACTGAGGGCTCCTAAGTTCGTAAAAGTGTTGCTTCACTTCCTAAAGGAATAAGGTCAACTGATTACATCATCTCCCAAAAGTTCTACACTGAAAATTACTCATAAATGGTCAAAAGTGGACCATACTGAAAGCTCAATGAAGAGGGTGCGATGCATATCACCTTCCCAGTGTACAAGGTGCGATGCATAATGATTTTCTCCTCTGTAGGGTGCAATGGTCGGGAATCGACAAATGGCAGGGACAAAAATGTGAGGTGGAACATCATGGAATCTTCCAGAAGCTTCCCCTCTGACACTTGCCTCTCTATTTTCAACCAAGGATGAGTAAGAGATCATCATTCTCCAAGTGGAAGCAGGAACTATCAGAGAGAAGACACTAATCAAGATCCCAGAAGATGACTCACCTCTCTGTAATCATCTATATATGGATCCCTCATCATAGAGATCCAGGGGCTAGAATTTCTATATTATAGAGAAGTCTTGTTGGTATTCTGGTGTACATTCACAGTGTTGGGTGATCTAGCTTTGCTTGAGGTGAAGAAGGGCTTCCTAGCTAGAGGAATGATGCTGGGTCAGAGCACATGGTTGTAATCCTCTTGCTACTTTTCATCTTAATAAAGCTATTCTTGTTTCCTTCCATATTCTTGTGTACTTGTTTACATATGCATTTATATGGTTAATACACATCTGATCCTATATTATTTATGAATTTAGATCCTTGGCTCTTTGATAGTAGTATGTTGTTGTGATTCTACAGGTTCTTTTGAAGCTGGGCAGACAAAGAAGGAGTGGCGAAACTCTATCAAGAAGGAGACGAAATCAAGTGCAAGACTCAAGTTGGCCTTCTTGGTTCTCCTCTTGTCTATTTTCATAAAAGAAAACAATATTAGATTTTGATTGTTTGTTTCTAAGATAGCCACCCATCTTAGTGGGAATAGCAGCATCCGAGTGGACACTATTCCCGGATAACAAAATGGCGACTCCACTGGGGAGCGACTAGATTACTTGTTAGCATGTTTATCCTTGTTTCTTTCATAAACTTACAGACGGAGCATGAAGTCAAGCCAGCTAGCCTTCGAACTACATTTGTTATACAAATGCAAAGTAGATCAATGCTGCTTTAGTCTATCTCTGGGTTTTGTTTATGAATTAAACAATAGATCTGCTAAAATCTAATTGCCCTAAGTGGTGGCTCTAGTAACCTCTTAGATCACCCCTGTGTTTTACATACACTGATCTTTACTTATTCGGCCTAAACACTTGAACTAGATTTCAAACTGTGAGTGAAATCCTATTTGAAGTCTCGCACTGCTACCATCGCACCCTGCCTTCAAGGCAGTCTGTATGCATCGCACTTCCCGAGTGCAGTAGGTGCGATGCATAATGATTTCACTGTGTAACAGGTGTGATGGTCAGGAAGGGTTAACTTTACCCTCAGACTGTGGATTTTTCTCACTGTTTTTAGTCCTGTTCAAGAGTTTTGCTGTCTGTAGTCAGTGTACTTCTGTGAAAACCCCCTTCTCTTGTATTATTCTGCCTCCTTAGTGCAAAGAACTATAAATGTTTTTATGTATTGTGCATCATTTTTAGTTCTCTTTTGCAAAAGAGCATAGTCGAACTGTTGTCTCTAGATATGAAAGTGTCGTAGCTTTCGTTTTCAGTTTTAGGAAACAATCCCATTATTGTTGATAGTCGATTATACGGTTACTCTTGCATAGGATTTGAATTAGTAGTCTTAAAGTGTCGAAAAGCAATTTTCAATTCAAAATCGCAAAGTGTATCTCTTACTTTCACTTCATTTTGAAAAAGAATTTTGTTGAGTACTATCGCTTTAATAGTAATTCAATTTGCACATAGATTTCTTAACATCATTCACATTAAGAAGGCTAAAAAACAAATACATGCATGTGCATTTTCATTTTGATTGCTTGGCTTGATTTAGGACTGTGCATTTAACGTGTGCTCTGTGCTCTGTGAAGAAAAAATTCTTGACTTTCTTCCCTTAGTAGCTAGGATTTTCATTGCTAAAAGAAGATTAAACGTTTGTTTATCATCTTAGACTGCATTTTAGGAATTATATACACATCATGTGGTGAACCTGAAAGGCAAATTGTTAAGCAAGATCAACTTAAAATAAATTCAATGAATCTAACAACGCTTTGGAACTTAACGCACAACATCTAGAGGTCTACACTAGAGACGTATTCCAGCGTCGTAAAACCTTGTAACTATTGTTTTCAGTGTTGGTTGGGTGATTCCTCCACTTTGAGACGGAAAGTTCCAGTAGGGACTTGTGCTCCCACGTACCGTCAAGTATATATTGGGAGACCACAATAGGCTGCATCCTTTATCCTTAGGAAGCCGTGTTTGCTGCCCTATCGATCGCAATGCACCGAATACAGAATTCGGGAAGATTGACTGTCGTACCGTAAAAAGTATTTTGCAGTTTTGCGATTGGTTTGGTAATCCTCTCTACCTAGATCTCCAGAGAAGTCCATTTTGCTCCTTTTCAGAATCCTTAAAGGAAAAGGTCCTCTGAGCACTTGCCACTTCAGGCTCAATAAAAATCAAAGGCGACTAGAGTCATCTTTTGTTTTTTCTTGACTCTTTAAAATTGAAAAAACAAATTGTGTCAAAGCATCTAAAATTCATTTAATTTGAAAAACATTTTTCCCTTTTTATCTTGAGTTGATCAAGTAATCCGCAATCATGGAAGAAATTCAATCAAAACCCCATCGTTCACGGTGACTCACGAGTCAACCATCGTTGACTCCAGAAGCGAAACAATTCCAGACGAAGCGAACTCATTTAACCGGATCGAAGTCCCCTAGGTTGGTTGGAGCGGGCACTCCAACATCCTCAGAGACTCCAGTTACTCTGAACATTTCTGGAATCCCTGCCTCTACAGAAGAAATTCCGCAACAGCAAAAGGACATTACAATTGATCCTGGTGTGATGGTTAACACTTCTATTCCTGAACCGGCTCCGTCTACAACCGATTCGGAAGGTGTTACTCCCCAACTGTCTGCTGCTGTAGAACTTGCATCTTGTTCAGCACCAGAAATATTTTACGGACCTGATAGTCTGCCTCTTCCTCCTGGATTGATTGCCATACAAGAGATAGTGGAAGATCCTCCGTCTAGCACTCCAACGTAGCTTGGAGCTGGGATCGCCCTGTATCCTTCTTCATCAGAAAATATTCACCCACCCTCGGAAGTTCCTGAGGAATCGCTGAGGAATCTTTTGGATAGGCTTAATATGTCTAAGCAACCATCAACATCAAGGACTGTGTCACCTGACACAGCAACAGTGGAAGTTCCTTCTGCTATTTCAACAATGTTCACCGACGTGCCATCTATCCCAACCAGCTTTCAATCGCTGGATGGAGTCCATCCAAGGACTATTTCGACAGTATGCATTGTTCCCGTTTGTTCGTCCAAAATTATATCTGGAATCTCTTAAGTTGAGTCTCGACAAATTGATCCGTCACAAGGTCAATTTGGGGAAACTGGTCCCCAAAAGCAAATTATTCCTTTGAGTACTATATTACTGTCGTATGGAGGGCCGTATACCCTTTCACTATCTTCCTTGAAAGGACAACCATGCATGAGTTCGCAACAAAATTTGGGTTATGCTGGAACCACAACTAGCGTTTGGGTACCAATCTTGTCTCAACAACCAAGAGTTGTATGCTTAATACAACAAAGTTCACCTATGACAAACATCCCCACTACGCCGGCTATTGTGGCAGTATTTCAAGTGCAAGCGTCACCAATTGTATGCCAACCTTAAGTTTCGCAGGTTGCAATACAATAATCTCTTGTACCTCCGACACAACCACAATCGCCAACTAGTGGAATGGGCGCACATTCAAACGGGGAACACCAATCCCCATCTTGGTCAAACAGTCAATACTGGACAATAACCCATGGCTTCACAACCATGGCTGGTGCAATACCAACAACTGCAATTCCAGTAGGCTTACCAAGGATATGAGCAACAAGTCTTTGCAAGTAATGGGCAGCCGTATCAACCATATCATAATGGTTATGCCCATCAACCTTACCAAAGTTACCAACATCAAATGCATTATGCTGGTATGCAAAGACCGACTGCTCAAACAATTTCGTCTTATCCTGGGTATGCCCAACCAAGCCTGAATCAACAATTGCCTTTCGTGGCAACTTTAGAGTTACCGGATCTAAGTCGACTAACGAACAATCCAATTGCCTACGCCCCTTGGTGGCCGGCGATTCCGCATAAATTTCGTTGGATATTCCTAAATTTAATGGAAATCCGGCGAAGACCCATCGAATCATGTGATGACCTTTCATCTATGGTGTTCATCAAACACTCTCAATGATGATTCAATTTGGCTTCGCCTCTTTTAGCACACGTTAACTGGTCTGGTAGCAAAGTGGTATATCGAACTGCCTAGAGCTTCGTTTGATAACTTCAGTACCCTAGACACAACCTTTTTAACCCATTTCCAGCTACCTATCATGTACGAAACAGGAAGTGAACTACTTATCAATTTCAAACAAATGACAACCACTCACATATCCGATCATATTCATGAGTGGCGACGTCGTCTTAGAATGGTAAAAACATATGTTCCTGATTAGCTATTGGCTAAATGGTTTATTAAGTCGTTGTTACTTGCTATTACAGAAGATGTGGCAAAGGGAGGATTCGTCACTGAAGAGAAAGTTATTGCTCGTGCACAATATCTAGACTTGATCTATACTCAGTTTGGCATGCTCTACGATAAAATCCTTGATACTCCCAGACCAGAATTCTCCGTTCCTCTGCCTCCTAAATCAAACAAAGACTCTCATGCTGACGATGGTGTGATAGGTACCACAAGCACTAAAACCTCAAAGGCCACATCGAAAAAGGCCCGCACTGTTTCGAGTCAAGATGCAAATGAGGAACTTCTAGCCTCGGAAGTAAATGTCATGTCAACAGATAAAGGCAAAGAAACTAAGTAGCCAGGAGGCAAGAAGAAAAAACAAGGGAATAAGAAAAACCAGGGAGACTCGTCTCCTAGAAAATCTTCTGCGAACCCTTCTGGGAATGCAAAACCAAAAAATCCGTGCAGTATATGTGATGAGGATCACTGGACCAGAGAGTGTCCATATAAAGAAGAACTTAGAAAATTCTTCAAAAGTTCAAAAACCTCGGCTGTACTGATTGATCCATTTCCAAACCCAGGAACAAATCTGGTTGCTAGCAAAAATGCTTCCCGATCCCAAGTGCTAATTTTGTTAGTCTCGAAGCAACTGAATGATGCTCTCATAATGACAAGGAGTAAAGATTACGGGAATCCACAGATGTTGAACAACAAGGATAATGATCAACCTAGTAGTTCAACAACGACTTCAACCGAAGTCGTTCCACCCATCATTCCTAAATTAACAATAAAATCACCAAAGATAGTAGTACACAAATGGACGTTTAATCCTCGTGCCCGAGCAGAACAACACTATAATATAGTGGAGGATTTAGCTCAATCACCATCCGCGATGTCGACTCTTGAGGTACTGCAAAATTGCCCTTCCCAAAAGCAGGCTTTATTATTAGCAATAGGTGGGATTGACCCAATGGATTCCAATCTTGTATCTTTTAATCATAAAGGATACGACCCTTAGTTACCAGCTCAACTAGCTTTCCTCATTCAAGTGAAAGCCCTCAACAAAACTGTTCATAGAACAATTATTGATGAGGGGGCATCCACATGTATCATGTCGATGAGTTGCTAGAAAACTCTAGGGTCTTCGCCCTTGTCGCGATCATCAACGACATTGAAAGCATTTAATGGATGAACGTACACCCCGTATGGGATACTAAGTAACTTGCAAGTCAAACTAGGGGGAAAAACAGTAGAAATCGATGTTGAAGTCATTGATGGGAATCTTGATTACAACATCCTACTGGGAAGACCCTGGATATATGCCATGGCAGCTGTTGTGTCGACCTACTTTAGGAAAATTGCATTTCCTTCCCAAGGAGGAATTATAATCATCGACCAACAAACTTTTCTCCCCAATAGTTCGCAAGTTACGGGAAGCATTCCGATGATCCATGGAAGCCCCGGCATGCTTCATAATATCGGAGTAGGCCTACTAAAAGACCCTACGTTAATGGGAACTTTTACCCTACCACATCCTACGAATTTGGCGGAAGTGGCTAACGTAGGAACCTGTAATATGATATCTTCCATTCAAAAGATGTCAGAAAACGATGTTAAAACGGATCATTCGCAAGTTTTTCCTTTAACCCCGCAGGAAGTATTATAGCAATCAATGTTCTCAGCATCGGAGGCAAACCCGCATCAACACTCGTCGAGCGTTTAGATAGATAGGTGTAAGGAATATGGCACCCCTTCATATCCTTGGTCACGAGTACACTCTACAGACGAAGGAATCATTCAATCGATGATGATTGATGGGGCACCATGGGAAGATTACGACCATCGTTCCCATCTTCTGACTTGGAAAGAAGATAATTCCAGCGACCTACACCATCTTCAGTATTTGACTTTCTGACGAATATTGTAAACACGGTGGATTCTGAGAGAAACCTATCCAATATCGAAGAGACTACTGCCATAAATATCTCCACCAAAACAGATGTTGTAGAGAATATTCATGTTGGCAAATCTTGTTCTTCTTCCGAACTGGAAATATATACCAATCTCTTTTGCGATTTTAGAGATGTCTTTGCTTGGTCATACGATGAAATGCCAGGTATCGACTCAAGCATAGTTGAACACAAAATTAATATGTATCTAGATGTCAAACCGGTAAGATAGCGGCTAAGGCAGGTGCACCCCAAGAAAGTCGTTGCCATCAAGGCGGAAGTTGAAAAACTCCTCCATGCTGGTTTCATTTACCCCGTTCCTCTAACCGATTGGGTATCGAATATTGTTCCTGTGATGAAAAAACAAGGAACGATTAGAGTGTGTGTCGATTACAGGGATATAAATCAAGCTTGTTCGAAGGACAACTACCCCACACCCTTTATCGACCAGATAATTGATGAATGTGCCGGATGCGAAATCTTTTCATTTATGGATGGATTTTCCGGGTATAATCAAATAAATATCTGCCCACAAGACCATTCAAAGACTGCATTCATTTATCCATGGGGCACATTCGCATATCGCAAGCTACCCTTTGGTTTGAAGAACGTAGGGGCAACTTTTCAGAGAGCAATGAACTATGCTTTCCATGACATCAAAAATATCGTTCAACCCTATCTCAATGATCTCCCAGCTCATTCGCGAAAGTGGACCGATCATCCACGCCATTTGAGAGCAATATTTCTACGTTGCCGACACTACAAGATACGACTCAATCTGCACAAATGTGTGTTTTGTGTCAGTTCTGGTCGTTTACTTGGCTTCGTCGTCTCAAAGGATGGGATTCGTCTCGACCCTTGCAAGGTTCAGGCAATCATCAATTTGCCTCCACCTTCAAACTTGCTTCAAATTTAGAAACTCCAAGGGAAAGAAAATTTCCTCAGGAGGTTCATTCCAAATTACGCCAAACTAGCTAAAGTTTATACTCGTCTTTTGAAAAAGAAAGTACCCTTCGTTTGGGACCAGGTCATGCAAGCCTCCTTTGATGCTTTAAAGAAATCTCTAATACAAGCGTCATTAATGTATGCCCCAGATTATCAAAAAGACTTTATCCTGTATTTGGTTGCAGCAGATACGACCATAGCAATGGTTTTAGTTCAAGAAGACAATGGAATTGAACATCCTATATATTATTTAAGTCGAAACTTAAATAATATGGAAATGAAGTACTCCTACGTTGAAAAGCTCGCTCTCGCAACCATTCAAGCGATACAGAGATTTCGATACTACGTCCTCTTTAGGAAAACTACCATCTTATCAGATTGCAACCCCATGACCTATATATTGTCGCAACAGTTACTGGGGGGCAAATATTCAAAATGGATAGAAATTCTACAAGAGTTTGATTTGGAATTCAAAAAATCCAAATAAAAGAAAGCCCTGGTATTCGTGGAGTTACTATGTGATCTCCCATCGTCGTCCAACAATGCAACATCCGAAGATGCAATCGCGGATGAAATTTTGTTTTTGATATCTTCAAGTGAACTGTGGTACTGAGATATAATCATTTATCTCCAGACACAAACATATAGGTCTAATACCTCACGCTCCCAACAATGACATATTTGATACCAAGCAAAAGACTACGTGATCGTCGGTGATACTCTCTACCGTCGTGGTATCGATACAGTTCTGCGGAGGTGCCTCACCCTTGAGGAGGCTGAAAAATGTCTCGAATGACTGCCATTCAGGCGCGTGTGGGGGGCATCAATCTGGTTATGCTACGATGCAAAATTTTTTACGAGCAGGATACTTCTGGCCAACAATGTTCAAAGATTGCATAACCACAGTTAGAAGATGTCATGCTTGCCAAATTTTCGATAGCAAAACCAGAAGACCACCCACACCGCTGCAACCAGTAGTAGCTGTTGGGCCATTCGCCAAATGGGGCATAGGTTTCATGACATGTAACCCCACCTCGGCCAGGGGGCATGGGTACATAATAATCGCGGTAGACTATTTTACCAAATGGGCCGAGGCGATGCGTACATTAAACAACAACGGTGAAATGGCTACCCTTTTCTTTTTCAATCACGTAGTCTCCAGATTCGTCCTTCCACAGGCCATAGTCACAGATCATGGATCGCATTTTCGCAATCACATGATGGTTGGGTTGGCTACCAAATTGGGGTTGTCCCACGACAGCTTTACTCCGTACTATCTGCAAGCTAATGGACAAGTTGAAGCAATCAACAAAGTCCTAAAGCACATGCTGCAAACGATGATCGGAGTCCACAAACGGGATTGACACCTAATCCTATACTCGGCCTTGTGGGTATACCGAACATCGATAAGAAATGCAACCAGATTCACATCTTTTCAATTGGTGTATGGTCTGGAAGCAATCTTACCGGTTCAATGTGAAATCTCATCCCTCAAACTCGCAGTCGACCTTCTCCCTGGAAGCTCAGAAGAAGAGGCTCATTTCTTGGAGCTAATCCATTTGGATGAAACCCATCGTGATGCAGCTTCAGAAACGAAGCTCATAAGAAGCGAGTCAAAGCACAGTTCGACAAGAATGTAAAACCTCGCGTCTTCTCAGAAGGTGACCTGGTCTTACTTTACGACCAGGAATCCGATAAATTTGGAGCTAGGAAATTCAAATCATTATGGATGGGTCCCTATATTGTTAAACGAGTATTAGCAAAAGGATCCTATGAGTTGATGGACTATGATGGGATTCCACTGGCGTAACCTCGCAACAGGTTGTACCTCAAGCGTTACTATGCTTGATTTAGCATAGTAATCCTCATCCTTTTGTTACTTTTTTGTTTTCGCCAAGAGCATTTAGTTTGGATAAATAATCCACTTTTTGCATTCATTGCAGGTGTTGAACCTACTGGAATCATTCGTTGGATATGCCGACGGAGCAAGTCGTAGTTCGCGGAACCTGTCTTCTACAACATGGGCCATTTTCAATCCCAGTGGCGAGTTAGTAAGTTTCAGAGGAGTGTGTATTGGTCGGTCTACGAACAATATCGCTGAATACATTGCATTGGTAGAACTCCTTTCTGATGCCATCACACATGGCATATGCCGACTTGTCGTCAGGCTAGACTCACAGCTCGTCATTCTACAACTCACCGACATCTATTATGTATGAAATCCAGCTATCTATCGCATGTTCCTAAGGGTCAAAATTTTGGAAAGATAGTTCGATTTCATCCAATATCAACATATTTCCAGAAGTTTAAACACATTAATGGACTCATTGGCAAATTATGTGTTAGATAGACATTTGCGACATTTATAAAAAGAAGCATCACATCAATATATGCAGCAGGATTATGTAACTTAACCAAAATAAAGCTCTGAAAATAAAAAATATATTTCATAACTATTTATAGTCTATACATAATGTTCTGTAGCCAAGAAAAAATTGGTCAAATGACCCAAAACTCAAAATGCTAGGGGGCACCCTAGTCTAATGATGCTGGTGATAACAAGTCACTGCCTGTGCAATCATGCGTAAGGGCCCAGTCCATCGACTCAGCACTCCAGTAGTATGTCACTACAACCGCAGAGGCAGCTCATCGGTCCTCACATCCGGGATGCCAAGGGTAAGACCCTCGATCTGGTCCTGTAGTGCCGAAAGAGTCTCGACCACATCAAGGTCGCAAAGGATATCCCTCCCAACAGCCTCTCCTACCGGAGCGGCCTCTGGGTCTCTACGGCGTACTATCGGTCGAATTGGTCCAACATCTGCATGAGCACATGATTTTTTATTTGTCTTGATCATAAGAATATAAGAACATTATAAAGAATAATGAACAGAGATATGGTCAGAAGAATCACCCATGGAACCCCACTGCTCACCAACCGGCAGCACCAAATCCAGATCACCTCGGAAATCCATACCATCATATGGGAACCTAGAATAAACCATCTCCTGACATTCCAACCACTCGAAGAAGGTCTCAGAAAAAGAAATCTGGGGCTGACCAATGTGTTGAGACATGAGATCAACCCATCTCTGCATCCGTGGTTCAGTCAATGGAGGTAGGCCAAGTGAAATGTACTGCGGCTACATCAGTGGGATTCTCTCCAAGGCAAAAGTGGTCAAAATAGAACCATAACCAAAGTTCTTGGATCTGCCACTTTTTTACCTTCGTCAATTATTCTTTCATCACAGAAATTACTGCCTCACACCAATTGAACACCTTCAGTTCAAGGCATTCCAAAGCATACTACATGTAAGATCTATTGGCTATGTGAAGAGCAGAACTACCAGCTAGTCTAGCAAAAGTGAACAGAATGGTCTGCAAGGGCCGGTCAGTGACATCTCGAAATTGATCTTTCCGTCCGTACTCGGCTGAGATCCCTCTCTACAATTCCAGTGAATGTACTCCCTCACGGACTCACCCCCACAGGCGAAGCCCGATAATGAGAGAGGGGAACCATGCCTCGATAAACCAGTCAGAAAATAAATGTCCACCACTATCAAGGGGATCTATTTACCCCTAATTTGGAATACCTGGTTAATAGGATCCCAGGCATTGAGGAAATATTGCAACAAACTGATTTGTTGCCTCATGCTAGAGATACGAAAAAACTTTAGCAGGCCACAGTTCCGTAATGCAGCTACTGTGCCCGGATCATGTAAAGCAATAGTGTCCTCTTCTTCATGCTCGCGTTCTCACCATGTACCAACCATTTTGCTCCGACGAATTTCTGAAAAAACAAACAAGGGAAGAGTCAGGATCTTCATTTGGTAAAAAACAGGCAAAAATTCATGAGGAAACTGTGCAAAAAATTTCCTCCCCGCGTCCATCACACCACAGCAAGTGTACTGGGAGCGATGCATACTAACTAGTCAGTGGAAAGATCAGTATGCATTGCACCTTTCGACTAAGGAAGGGTGCGATGGTCCCAGGGCTAGTTCTTTAAACCCTAGGGGCTCAACAGGATAAGGAAACAAGCTCAGAATCCAAAATGAAAGGCATGTAATGAAAGAGCACAAGTTTAGCTCTTACCTGGTCCAAACGGCATCGAGAATCATCAACAGAATCTCCCAAAATCCGCTGGTGAAAATCAGGGGGGAAAAGCACCTCCAGAGCTCCAACAAACCAAATTCAAATGAAATGGTAAAATGAGAGGTAAAAGTCACTTTTAATTTACTATGCACGTAATTCAAGTAAAATATTAGTGTTTTTAAATCATTTATTAAGCATATGTTTTCATTTCTAATTGGTTTGATGAAGCAAATAAACAGGTAGTACAATCTTTGAAAGAACAAAATGCTAAGGGTGAATCAAAAACTCAATGACCATCATCGCAGGCAATGTTGTCGTAGAGTTCAAGCTCGTTAAAAAATAAACATAAGTCGTGAGCAAATGTTTCCCCCAACATTTAAGCTCATTAAAAATGAACCGGTAAATAACCATTATGAATGCCATATCGCCAGCTTTTGAGCCTTGGTCGTGTTCTCGCCATCACCTCCACTATGTTTTTAGCCGATCATTCACCCCCATATGATTGTTTACCCCTTCGAGGAACATCTACGAAGAGTGATTTTGTTAGCCATCCTTGTGACACTGTCGTGATTGGAAAATTCCAAATCTTACTTGGAATCAGCTGCTACTCGAAACCATCACTCGTTCCTCAAAAATGAGTCTTCTTTAAGCTCTTTTCACCTAACTCGTAAAATATGAAAAGATTGCCGAGTGATTGGCCTCTCCGGCTCATTAAAGGCATCGAAAGTTCTATCCCTCCTCTAGATTTTAATCTTTTTGGAACTAAGGGATTATTACACAAAACAATCGAGCGCTTGTCTTGTTCGGCTCGTTAAAACTATCGGAAATTCATTCCTTTTGTATTATTTTATGCTTTTTCGGACTTAAGGGATCATATAACGAAAAATAATATTTGGAGTCTCCTTTCTATTTCTTTCAGACTCTCTAAAGTTGAAAGAGACTGAGTTATCTTTGTCGTTAAACTCGTTAAAACCTAATAGCGAAAAACTCGTCCAAATGGACGAGAACGAGTTTCACTATCGCTAGGCTCGCTAAAATATAGCGACAGGTTCACCCGAAGGGCAGATTATAGAACAATCATATGTTATCCTCCTCAAGTTTGACAAAAATAAAGAGGTATTGGTCAGCAATGACTGGGGAAAATTGGGAAGAAAACTTGAAGAAACTTTATTGGTAGCAAGTCGCTCTTGAACATGACACTTCCTTCCGCATCCATGCCGGGTTGTTTTCCGTTCACTGTCATCACCATTGGTCCGTCAAACCATCCATCTTTGGGGTTAATGCTACCAATCCATCGTCAGTGTCACCGATATGTTCAAGAGAAGTCATTCAGAAAATTCACCTGTGTCTCACCCATTGCAATACATTCATGCTTCATTCCTTCATGACCACCATCCTGAACCCTGTACCGTCAGTTTGTTTTCACCTCCAAAATCATTTGCTTCATTATGTGTCGTTGATGTGGGATTCATTAAGTTCCTCCTGCGACAGGTTGCTTCTTGTCGACATCAGCTCATTATCCAAGAAGTTGACTTAGGAACAACCCTTTCAGTACTTTGAAGCTTGCATGCCTCAATGGCAAGTTTCTCACTTTCGGTCACAGGTTTACATCAATGGCCTTCGACTGAGAGATTTTACATGCTGTTTGATGCCAAGTCCCTTTTCACACCACGTGAATTTGTGCTATAGTACCTTGAGGGTCATTTTCATTATTGGTGATTCCTCTCGCACCTGTCAACAGCTTACATCATTGGCTGGTAATCAGGCGATGTCTTTCCATGTTCAACTCCAGAACATTTTTCACATGGATCGACTTGTACTCCGAGTGAATATTGAACGAGTTTTGAAGACCCCAGATCTAGTTTCATCCATCTGGGCTGCGATATATTCAGGAATATAAAAACATCAAATGCACGTCATTGCCGAACAGATAATCATCCAAATCAAAGGATGATGAGTCCATATCATCAGTCTGTCACACAGACGATTGTCTGTACTATGTACATGAAAATGAATTTATAAAGCTGAGCATGGGAATGCCCACATCAGCTAGATCATGAAAAAATATTGTCAAAATAATGTATTGTACTGTATCTTATTACAGGTCGCCTCCCAGCTTGGAAAAACTTCAGATCCTCATAGTAAAGCATTTCACCCGACATCAGAAAGATTAAGGACCTCATGCTTTAGGGGGCAGCTATTATAGACATTTTTGGGCACTTCAACCCCAATCATAAATGTCCATAAAATGAGGGCTCCTAAGTCCCTAAAAGTGTTGCTTCACTGCCTAAAGGAACAAGGTCAACTGATTACATCATCTCCCGGAAGTTCTCCCACTGAAAACTGCTCATAAATGGTCAAAACTGGACCATACTGAAAGCTCAATGCAGAGGGTGTGATGCATATCACCTTCCCAGTGTACAAGGTGTGATGCATACTGATTTGCTCCTCTGTAGGGTGCGATGGTCGGGAATGGACAAATGGCAGGGACAAAAATGCGAGGTGGAAGATCATGGAATCTTCCAGAAGCCTCCCCTCTGACACTTGCCTCTCTATTTTCCACCAAGGATGAGTAAGAGATCATCATTCTCCAAGTGGAAGCAGGAACTATCAGAGAGAAGACACTAATAAAGATCCCAGAAGATGACTCACCTCTCAGTAATAATCTATATATGGATCCCTCATCAGATCCCTCATCACAGAGATCCAGGAGGCTGGAATTTTGTATCTTTTAGAGAAGTGTTGTTGGTTTTCTGGTGTACATTCATAGTGTTGGGTAATCTAGCTTTGCTTAGGGTGAAGAAAGGCTTCCTAGCTGGAGGATGATGCTAGGTCAGAGCACATGGTTGTAATCCTCTTGCTACTTTTCATCTTAATAAAGCTATTCTTGTTTCCTTATTCTTGTGTACTTGTTTACATATGCATTTATATGGTTAATACACATCTGATCTTGTATTATTTATGAATTTAGATCCTTGTTTCTTCGATAGTAGTATGTTGTTGTGATTCTACAGGTTCTTTTGAAGCTGGGCAGACAAACAAGGAGCGGTGAAACTCTATCAAGAAGGAGAGGAAATCAAGTGCAAGACTCAGGTTGGTCTTCTTGGTTCTCCTCTTGTCTATTTTCATAAGAGAAAACAATAGTAGACTTTGATTGTTTGTTTCTAAGATAGCCACACATCTTAGTGGGAATAGCAGCATCCGAGTGGACATTATTCCTGGATAACACATACATGTAGTGCTTCTTAACTATGGGTTGCCACATTTATTTAAAGGTTAAGTGTTGCACATTCTAGGCAAAGGGCCAGCCATGAGGGCCAAACCTTAGGTGTGTGCCACCCCACGGGACCATGATTGGAGTGGAGTGGGGGCCCGACCGGCAAGGGCAGGCCATTGGCCTTAGCCCTGGCACATGGCCCCAACATGTCCTAAATTTTTCAGTTTTAAGGGCTTATAGGACATTTAACGCGCCCGACAATTTCACCTAGAATTAGGTGAAATTGACACTTGGTTAGTTCAATTCGGGGTGAATTTGTAGGATGGTGCCCGATTTTGGGGAAATTAAGGTGTGATTAGCAGAAAGACATGGGGAAGCCATAACTTCTTTAGTTTTTGACCAAATTAGGAGCATAAAGAGGCTAGACATGCAGTTTTTGGCATTTTGGAGCCATTGGAACAAGTTTAAGAGCTATTTGAGCATTGTAAATTGATGTATTAACACTTTTGAGCATAATAGAGAAGGCTAAGCCATTATAAGTTGGAACAAGGAGACGCAGCCCAGTCAGGATGAACTCCTTCATCATGTGTTATTGTGATACTGTTTTGGTGATGTTCATATCTATTATATGTTGTTGTTTAGTCATTTGTTTATGTTAATTTATACATGTAATTTACATAAAAGCACTCAAAAACTCATGATTAAAACTTGCAATTAATCTCATGAATCCTTAAACACCTTTTCATAATCTAAAGAGGCATTTAGCACAACAAAACTAATTTTCACATTCATATCAAGTTCGGTATCAAAGGTCTTGGTTTTCTTTTGTAGAAATTTCTCTATAGATCAGCTAGCTCTGATACCATGTAGAAATCTTACAAATTCTCTACAAATCTCGCTCTAAGACTATGTAGAAAATCTGACTCTAGATTAACCCTATAATGCAATATAACCAAAGAAAGATACTATAATCTACTTCTACTATCAATTTCTGGAAGCTTAAAGATCGAGCTGAATCAAATTTGAACACATGTTACAGAAGAAGAAGAATCAATGCACATTAAACACATAAAAATACTTTGGGTAAAGGCTCAGTTAAAAACCAGAATATTTGTATTATCATACAAGGTGGAAATACATAGAAATTATACAAAGCCTTAGCTCTCACAGCTAGCCAACTCTCAATACAATCCTCCTGGATGCTCACAGGCAAGCAAAGCTTCTCACAAGCCTTCTCCTCTGCCCTCAAAGCTCCTATTTCCTTGTGCAGTTCCTCTAGGATGATCTCCTTCACCCAGTGGAACACTGCTCTCATAAACTACTCTAACACATTGTTAGAACTATGCAATCCTCAAGGAACCTTACCTTGACTACATGCATGAGTTCCTTTATAGGAGAAAACATGCAATCGATAGTACACTATCCTTGACTTTAATCTCAACTGGATCTTTCTCAGAATAGACATGCATGAGTTTCTGATGAGGGAATCTTTAGTTAACTGGAGTACACTGGTTAAGTGCATGCATGCACCAAATGAGTGATAACTCACAATTAGTTCCTAGTTTGGAACTAATTTAACTGGACCTAACTCAATAAACTGAGCTAACTAATTACAACTCAAATATAACTCAATCCTATCTCCTTAATTAAGGGATAGTCTCCTTAATTTAAGGGATAACTCTTGCATGACTTTAGAAAGACTTCTAACTTGAATTTCTCCAGCTAATTAATCCATAATGAATTAATTAATTATTTTCAAGCAGTTGGTGAGACTAAATTCAAATTTTAATTCAAGGAAAAATTAAAATTGGAATATTCTAGATTCTATTTTTATCATTTACCGTTGCTATTTTCAACACTCCCTCTCAAAAAGAAAGGAATTCAACTCAATCGCGATCCTAAACATTTGGAATGTTCTACATGCAACACTTCTCTCTAGTGTTGCTGCTCCAAAAACTCCAAAAACAAAAAAACATCCAACCTGAATCAGTATGATGCATCTACCATCAAAGTCTTTGACTGCTATTTCCTTTGTCAACTGAAAAGTTTTCACTTCTACTCACTCAACCTTTCTGCACTATTTTGAATCCTTCTCTGTGCTCTTCAATATCTGACTACTCTAGCCTCTGCCACTTTGATCTCTGATTGCATCAATCCCACTGATTCCTTCTGCTACTATGTTCTTTGGGCTCTTGTAGCAAGGTACGATCCATGAGATAAGACCTCCCAATGGACCCTACCCAATTTCATCCTTCTTGAGACTATCACTTCACATCGCCCCACCTCACACCTAGAGGTATGATTGCATGTGATACCTCTGCCCACTTCTCCAATTGTGGCTCCTCCACAATTGTTTAAGACTTCTTCTTGGATTGCATGTTGAGAGGTAATTTACTCTCCCTCTCAACCACCAAGTCTCTAACATTTGACTTGCTCCTCAAGGCTTTGCATACATCGTAAACCTCAAGAGCATACAGGTTCTTGACTCGTGAACCGATCTGTTTCATATGTCTCGTGGTGATGTGTCTAAGGAACATCTTTCATTTACTAAAGACAACATTGTAGCCTTTTTTCTCCAACATCGTGACTGATACCAAGTTCTTCTTCAATCTAGGCACATACTTCACATCTGTCAAGGTGATAGGAGGTCCATGCTCCCTCTGAAAATCAATTGTGCCCACTCTTGAAACACTATAGTTTTTGTCATCACCCATCTCTATGTGCATCTTAAAGTCTTTCTCCTCCAAGGCACTAAATAAACTTTTATCGCCATTCATGTGTAACGAGGCTACACTGTCAAGATACCAGACAATTCCCATCATCGATGACACCATGCATGCGATGATGGTAAAGTCCATTTCAAATTGAGAGGCTAATGCCTCACCTTACGATCCTTCCAAGGATCCCTTCTTGGACTTCTTTGATGGGAAATTAGTCACATAATGTCCCATCTCGTGAAAATTAAAGCATCTCACTTTAGACTTGTCACCCTTCTTCCCTCCATGACAAGAATTCGATTTGGAATGGGAATCCTTCCCCTTCCCTTTCCTTACCTTACTCGTTAAGGCCATATTTTCTTCATCATCATCCTTGGACGAAGAACCATCTCAAGTGCTCCTCATGATCTCCTCCTGCATGAGATCCGACCATAGTCATTCCCAATCTGACAGTTTCTCCCTTCCATTCAGAGAGTCCTGGTAGCTATTCTAGCTCTTTGGAAGGCCAAGGAGAGCAAGGCTCACCATATCATCATCGGCAATAGTTATTCTCCATCTTGATTCTTCGAAGCTTATCCTTGAGTGCCAATTTCCTCTGGTCACTATTGTTCTGGTAGAGGTCCTTCAATGTCTTCCACATTGAATATGGAGTATCCTTCCCATGGAGACTCGAGACAATATGGTCTTGAACTCCCTAAAGGATGATCTATCTCGCCCTCTCCACACACTTCTTCCTCTCAGCCAACTCTTGTGCATTAGTTGAACCTGGCTTTGGGATTCCTTGATCAATGAAATCCTTCAAGCCATTGTCTTCTAATACAGCCTCCATGCGATCTTTCCATGCTATGTAATTCAAGCTTCCTTCCAAGGCATACTCGAGTCTCAATCCATAGAACACCATTGGTCAACTTTGAAGTATGATAAGAATTCGATTTTGTACCTGCAACCCCGAACTTCAAACTTCGAATTCTCTTCTTCGTATCCTGTTCACAGCTCCATAAACTTAGCTTTGATACCATGTAGAAATTTCTCTATAGATTATCTCAGTCTAATACCATGTAGAAATTCTACAAATTCTCTACAAATCTTGCTCTAAGACTATGTAAAAAATTTGACTGTAGATTAACCTGATAATGCAATATAACCAAAGCAAAATACTATAATCTACTTCTACTATCAATTTGTGGAAGCTTAAAGATTGAGCTGAATCAAAGATGAACACATATAATAGATGAATAATAATCAATGCACATGAAACACATGAAAATACTTTGGGGAAAGCCTCAGCTAAAAACCCCACTAGCTGTATTATCATACAAGGTGGAAATACATAGAAATTATACAAAGCCTTAGCTCTCACATCTAGCTAGCTCCCAATACAATCCTCTTATATGCTCACAGGCAATCAAAGCTTCTCACAAGCCTTCTCCTTTACTCTCCAAGCTCCTATTTCCTTGCGCAGTTCCTATGGGATGATCTCCTTCACCCAGTGGAACACTACTCTCACACACTGCTCTAACACGCTGTCAGAACTACGCAATCCTCAAGGAACCTTACCTTGAATGCATGCATGAGTTTCCTTTATGGGAGAAAACATGCAACTGATAGTACATTGTCCTTGAATTTAATATGAACTGGGTCTTTCTTAGAATAGACATGCATGAGTTTCTGATGAGGGAATCTTTAGTTATCTGGAGGACACTGGTTGATTGCATGCATGCATCAAATGATTGATAACTCACAACTAGTTCCTCAAATAGTTTGGAACTAATTTAACTGGACTTAACCCAGTAAATGTGCTAACTAGTTACAACTCAAATATAACTCAACCTTATCTCCTTAATTAAGGGATAATCTCCTTAATTTAAGGGATAACTCTTGCATGACTTTAGAAAGTCTTCTAACTTGAATTTCTCCAACTAATTAATCCATAATGAATTAATTAATTATTTTCAAGTAGCTGGTGAGACTAAATTCGAATTTTAATTCAAGGACAAATTAAAATTGGAATATTATGGATTCCATTGTTATCATTTCTTGTTTCTATTTTCAACATCTTTGTGCAAGGAGGATTTAACTATTTGCAAGTGAATGTGATGCTTACAAGGTTGAATCTCAAGAGAGGACAAGGGAATCTAGTTGAAGGTCTTGAATTTGGGTTAAGGAGAAGGAGTGCAAGGTTGTCACAATCTCCACCACTGATTCTACCTCAAATTATAGTTGAGGCTTCAATAAGCATGTCACATGAGGGAGAGCTTGAAAATATGGCAGAGGATGAGAAGGTTTTTAGGAAGGCTTTATTTGGCATGACAAAGATGGTAAAGTCCTTTATGGAGAGAGGAATACAAGACTGTAGGGAGAAATCTCCAAGCCTCCAAAAGGAGAAGGTTCTTTAGGAGGAGGAGGTAATGAAAATGGAGGTAAACCTCCACCCTCTCCACCATCATCTTCATCTTTATCTTCACAGGCATCTTCACCCTCTTCCACTAATACAACCCTTACTCATACTCATCAACATACCTCAAAACTAATTGGTAAAACACCATTGTTAAAACTTGATGTTAAATTTGAACTCCCCGTGTATAATGGTGAAGTGAATGCAAATAAGCTTGAAAATTGGGTTCGTCAGTTGGAGGTCTATTGCAGAATTCAAAACCTTCAAGATGATGACATAAAGATTCAACTAGCTTCCTTGAGGCTAGAGGGTACAACACTAGTATGGTGGGAATCCAAGACACAAGGAGAGATAAAAAATTATGGTAAGATCTCAATTTCTTGGTCTAATTTTATTACTGCAATTAAAAGATAGTTTTACCCCCTATCATATATGTAGAAATCTATCATGAATTGTTAGAACTTTAGACAACTTAAAGGTCAAAATGTGCAAGATTACACCCAATAATTTAGAAGAAGGTCTCTAATGTTAGGTGTAGATTTGCAATCACAAGACACATTGCTGAAGTATGTAAGGGGTTTATACAATTACCTTAGGCATACTATCCTTATGTTTAATACCAATAATCTAGATGGGGTGTGTGTAAAAGCCACTCATCTTGAGGCAAGAGAGAAAAATACTCCAGAAGAGGGTAGTAAAAATCCATTTAAGGGTAGATGAAAAGAAAATGGTTTCACAGGGAAAGGAAAGAAAAATGCATCCATTAAGAAGGAAGGAGATAAATTAACATGTAAACATTGTTCCAAAGAGGGTCACAATGAAGGTCATAGCTGAAAGCTTCATCCTGAGATGATACCAAAGAAATTCAACAACAAGTGAAAACAAAATACAACTGCAACCACTAAGCAGGGTTTGGGATCCAATTCGGGTGATGAAACTAAAATTACATCCATGGGTATGAAAGGAAAAGAGTCCACTGCTAGCACTAGTACTTCAAATTTACACAATGAAACTCCAAATGAAAGGAAGAAGATATTAATTTTTCACATGAGGGTAATCTCAAAACATAGCAAAATTGATACTCTTTTTTATAGTGTCTCTCAATCCAATTTGTTCTCTGAAAACATTTTCAAAATTTTAACCTTGGAAACCATTCCACATCATAAGCCATATCCATTAGGATGGGTGTGTGACAATGCACAATTGCAAGTAACGAGAAAGTGTGGACTGGAATTCACAATTACTACAAATTTCATAGATGAAGTGGAACTTGATGTTGTGCCATTAGACATATGTGGTATAATTTTGGGCTACCCGTATCTCTATGATAGAAAAGCTATCTTCCATACACATGAAAACAAATAACATTTGTTCAAAGATTGAGTAGAATACATTATAAGAGCCCATAGCAAGAAACTAAATCTTTCATTTGTTAATGCGAGGTAGATGAAAAGACTAGTGAATTCTAGCAAGAAGTTTGTGCTTCTAATGATCAAACCCAAAAATTATATTGATAATGAAGCTTTTCAAGGTTGTGAATCAAGATTGAAATCTAAATTTATTGATGTTGTTAACCAATATGATGAGATGTTATAGGAACCAAAAGGATTGCCTCCCAAGAGAGAATCCAACATGACATACAGTTGCAACAAGATAGTCATGTTCCTAACATTGGAATGTATAGGATGTCAGCGATGGAAAGTGCATAAATTAAAAAGAAAATTCAAGAGTTGTTGGATAAAGGGATCATGAGGCCAAATTATTAGCCATGTGGGTCACCTATTGTTTTGGTGCCAAACAAGGATGGAACATGGTGCATGTGTGTGGACTTACGTGCATTGAACAAGATTATGGTAAGGAACTGTTACCCACTACTTAGAATAGATGATTTACTTGATCGATTGGAAGATGCAAAGTATTTTAATAAGTTGGACTTAAGGAGTGGCTACCATCAAATTATAATTGCTAAAGGAGACATTTAGAAGACAACATTCAAGACAAAACAAGGTTTGTTTGAATGGCTAGTTATGCCTTTTGGTTTATTTAATGCTCCTGCTACCTTCATGCAAGTGATGAATGATGTGTTGAGGCCATTTATTGATGAGTTTTCTATAGTCTACTGAGATGAAATCTTAATTTTTAGTAAACCTCGTGATGAACATGTCATGCATGTGAGAAAAGTACTTGATGTCTTAAAGAAAGAACAATTGTATTTAAACATGTCAAAGTGTGAGTTTGGAAAAACTTCTTTAGTTTACTTGGGTCATTTTGTTGGAGGAGGTGAGTTGATAATAGATCCCTCCAAGGTTTGTGTCATTATGAATTGTTCAAATCCTAGGCTAGTTATTGAGGTAAGACATTTTTTGGGAGCAACACAATATTAGAGGAAATTCATTGCTAACTTTTCTTCTATACAAGTTCCTTTGTATGCATTGACTAGTGTGAAGAAGGTTTTTCAGTGGGGGAGGCAAATAATAAAAGGCCTTTGATGCATTAAAGGAAAAGATCATTTCAACCCCAATTCTTGCACTTCCAGACGTGAGACAGCCATTTGAGATCCAGAATGATGTTAATGACTACGCCATGGGTGCATTCCTCATGCAACATGATAAGGCTCTCTATTTTCATTCAAAAAAATTTAATGGTACAGTGATTAATTATCCTACATGTGACAAGGAATTGTATGCATTGGTGCAAAGTGTGAAAAAGTGGAACACTTCTTGATGGGTGAAGAAACAATCATTCACACTAATCACCAACCATTGCAATACTCGCAATCTCAATCTAAGTTGCAGCAATCAAGGCATTTCTGACGGATGGGTTTTATTCAACAATTCCACTTGGTAATAAGGTATAAGAAAGGTATCCACAATAAAGTTGCGGATATGCCTTCTAGGCCTATTATTGATCCAGGTGGATATTGGTGGCCACCTACCAATTCCACTTGGACCCCCACTATTGTCTCTTTCAGTTTTTTAGTTTCCTTAATTGTAGTACAATTTACTATTTTTAACATTTTTTCGGGTCCTAAAATTCTGGAGCCGTTTTGAGGCCCTAAACGATGTTTTTTGGAAATCTACTGCCAATGAAAATAGATAAGTCATTTTTTCCATCGTATTCCTTGGAGAGGTCTTTCCAATGGGGTATTATGCATGTCAAATAGAGATAATATGGCCAAGTCACAACCCCGGGAAGTTGGATGCCCAACTAACCCCAACGGGGCCCATAAACTCTTGGTGTTACATCTCCTCGAGTTAGAGTTTTGGTTGTTTAGGGTTTGCTCTTATTGTTCTATAATAAAAAGGCCCTTGAGCCTCATTGTAATGCAGTTGAGAGGCATGTAGCCACCACATCGCTTCTCAGACATAAGCTACCATCGTCGAGCTAGTCTCATTTCAATACTATTTGTAAGCATATTTCATTATTTGATATTAATCAAAGGAAGTGTTATTTA
The DNA here is from genome assembly GCA_000404065.3 of Pinus taeda. Lineage (NCBI taxonomy): Eukaryota > Viridiplantae > Streptophyta > Pinopsida > Pinales > Pinaceae > Pinus > Pinus taeda. The sequence goes on along the minus strand of APFE031285995.1, from coordinate 430,307 downwards.
TGCTGCATCTCTGTATTTATGGTTATATATGTAATTTTTTGCATTCATTTTTAAATTTGGATCAGTTGTATAAGAGCGGTCTGCTTTTTCTCTATTTTTCTTTGCATGTCCCCATCGAGGTTAGGATATAAGGAGTTGGGCTCAAACTGGTCGAACCTTTGCAAGACCAGCGTCATAAATACTGATAGCCTCCCATGGAGGAAGAAAAGAAATATGAGGGAGTAGGAGAGCCTATCAAAATATTGCTCGAGTAGGCCCTCTAGAAACAAAGGAATGCGATGATGGATAACTTTGCCCAAATCCTTCAACGGTTGCCCACTAGCAACACATCCACATCCAATAGCCACTCTGGAGGCACCACACCTTTTAAGGTACAAGTAAACTTTGACATTCCCGTATTTGAGGGCCAAATAGATGCAGACACCGTAGATAAATGGTGAATTTGTTAGAAGGATATTTTTATGTTCATGATTCTCCTAGCCGAGAAAAGATTACTTTTTCTCTTCTCAAAGATGTCCACCACGTCAAGGACTGGTGGGAAACCTATTGTGAGCAGAAGGATGAAAGTATGAACTCACTGTTTTTAGTTTCTCCAACTTGGAATTCATTGTGGGGTGCCATCAAGGAGTAGTACTACCCTATCAGGAGCTATGAGGAGAAATAAATAAAGTGGATCATGTTGCGGCAGGGAAGGGACCAAGATGTGCCAGAGTTTACCAATGTTTTTCATACCCTGCACACGAAGTTGGGTATTAAGTATTCTAAGAAACATTTGGTACTCAAGTATCACGGCTGCCTACATAGATACATCTAGGATGAGATGGATTTCTTGGACATCTCCTCACTTGGTACAGCATAGTGATACGCTGTCAACATCGAACAGAAGTTTAAACAAAAGAAGCGAGACTTTGGATCTGTGAATCTGAAGCAAGGGAAAGGTGCCCCCAAACTACAGAACAAAGGACAAAGCCAAGGCGAGACAGCCTAAGAAAACCTGCCAAGGCCACAAGAAAAGGACAACATTGCAAAGCTGAAGAAGGACATAGGAAAGTGGTGTGAGTTCCATAAGAACTCCACCCACAACACAAGCGAGTGTTGGGCCAAGCAATCATAGTGGCCGAGGTGAAGGCTTTAGAATCAGATGCATGTTCTTACTCTATGACAAAACTCGACAAAGGGAATGAAAAAGGGAAGTATATTATTGATGTGGAGCCTAACGCCACCATCGCCAGCACAAATATCCAAAAGGAGGAACCTGAATATCCAGAGGAGGAGGAGCGTCTCTTCCACTCCCAGATGTGGGTGAAGGGTTCCTCACTACAGTGCATTGTCAATAGTAGGAGCCAAAAGAACCTCATTGAAGTAGAGGTCGTGAAGCAGCTAGGCTTACTGACTACAACACACCCACAACCATACACCGTTGGTTGGCTTCACCAAGGACAAGATTTGTGCATGAGCCAACAATGTCACCTTCAATAGAGTATCAAGCCCTTCATGGACGAGGTATTATGTGATGTTTCTCCCCTTGATGTTTGTGATGTATTATTATTCCAACCATACCTGTGGAAGTGACATGCTATCTATGAATCAAGACCTCACATTGTTATTGTTACATTAGGAAATAAGTTATACATGATAGTGGAGGTAGCCCCACCTACCACCATCTCTCTGGTTACTGTAAAACAATGCAGTAAGATAATTTCAAAAACTGGGAAATATGTTTTCCTGATGATACACCCTTAAGCAAAGAAGAAGATAGTGGCCATGACCTCCAGACAAGGCCCCTCCACATGACAACAATAGATGGACAAGGTCATGGAGGAGTACAAGGACATCTTCACCTACCCCGCAAGGGTGCCTCTGCACTGTCAGGTCAAGCAATCAATCGATCTGATCCCAAGTACACCATTACCCAATGGACCAACCTATTAATGCTTTGTTCTGGAGAATGATGGAATCAAGAGGCAAATTTAAGAGCTGCTGCAGAAAGGTCACATTCAGCTGAGTTCATCGCCTCGTGGGAGATCGATTGTGTTTGTACAAAAGAAGGATGGGACTTGGAGACTATGTATTGACTATTGGGTGTTGAACAAGATTACTATTCGGAATAGGTACCCAATCCCACAGATTGATGACCTTCTGGACCGACTCAAGGGAGAAAAATACTTCAGCAAGATCGACTTGAAGTTCGGATATCATCAGGTACCAATTGAACCCTTCGATGTGTGGAAGACTACCTTCAAAGCCAAGGATGGACTTTTTGAATGGTTGGTTATGCCTTTCGGGTTGATGAATTCCCGTGCAACCTTCATGAGGCTCATGGATGACATCTTACAACCATTCACCAACTCATTTTTAGTGGTATACTTGGATGACATCCTGATCTTCAACCAGAGTTGGGAAGAGCACCTCCACCACATCCAACAGTTCCTCCAAATACTATGGCAACACAAGCTGTGTGCCAATATGGAGAAACATACTTTTTGCATGACTCAAGTTCAGTATCTAGGATACATTATTGATGAATAGGGGATGCATGTCGATCCAACCAAGATCCAAGTTATTTGGGATTGGCCAGCCCCAACCACTTTGACATAGCTCTGCAACTTTCTAGGTCTTGCAAATTTCTACCGCAAGTTCATGTTGGGGTTCTCTCATATCACTTGTCCCTTGAGTCAAGTCACCAAAGGAGGAGAAAAAGCAAAATTATTTTGGTCTAAATCTCAATAGAAGGCATTCACAGAGTTGAAACATCGCTTTTTCTCTACACCAATTCTCACATTACCAAACTTGCAACAACCATTTGAGATTGAGACAAATGCCTTTGACTATATTATTAGGGTAGTCCTTACTCAACAGGGGCATCTAGTGGCACATCACAGTGATACACTTTTAGACACGGTCTGGAAGTATCCCACTTATGATAAAGAGATGTATTCCATTGTGCAAACCTATCAATAATGGAAGAATTACATTTTGGGGAAAGAAACGGTCATCCACATAGACCACCGATGCTTGCAATTCATACAGATGCAAGGGAAGTTGTAGAATGATCACCATCTGAAGTGGTCCACATACCTACAATAGTTCCATTTGAATATCAAGTAGAAGAAGGGAAGAACAAATAATGTTGCAGACTGCCTCAGCCGACGGTTGATCATGGCATTAACTATCGTGATCAACTCTTGTGGGAATGAGACTTTTGATTGGCCACTTCTCTACAAAAGCAACCCAAAATTCAGCCACACATACCATATGCTCTTGGAGGGTCAACAAGTTCTAGATTTCCACCGCTAGGATGCTCTATTATGCCATATGGGACACCTTTGTGTTCCTTCAAGTGATCATGGGAAGATGATTTGGGAAGAGCACTACAGTCATGCCACTGGACATTTTGGGATTGAGAAAATAGTGGCAGTACTGCAGAAGTATTTCTATTGGCTGAATCTTCAATAGGATGTCGAGAAGTACATTAGACCCTGCACTACCTACGCCATCACCAAATAGACCACTAAGAAGCAAGGTATCTATACTCTGCTACCTACCCCTATTCAACTTTGGGAATCCATCTCCATGGATTACATGTCAGGCCTTCCTTCTACTAAGCAAGGAAACGATTTTGTTTTTGTGGTCGTCGACCGATTCTTGAAGATGACCATTATGGAAACCTGGAAGAAGAGTATCACAACATAAGCCACTGCTAAAATATTCTTTGAACGAGTGTGGGTACACTTTGGGATCCCACAGTCTATCATCTCATATCGGGACAACTGGTTCCTCCATACCTTTTTGTCTAGCCTCTGGTCGATGCTAGACACCAAGCTTACTAAGTCCACAGTGTTCCATCCCCAAACTGATGGATAGACAAAGGCCGTCAACATGATGATTGTACACATTCTACGCATCTACAACTCAGAATCCACACACATGGGATGAGAGCCTCGCCTATGTCCAGTGTAGATACAACCGGGCTCTCCACAACTTGACTGGCCACAGCCCTTTTCAAGTGGGCTTGGGATTCCAACCACTATGTCCCATTGATGTGGCCATACCAATTGCAGCAACTCAAAGAGATTTAGCTCATGTCCAATCCGAAGCCAACATAGAAAATAGATCCATCGATCATATTCAACACATCTGCCAACAAGTCCATAACATATTAGGCAAAACCAATTCCAAGTATAAGAGTGGCATGATCAACATTGGGTGCCACACAAGTTCCAGGTGGGCGATAAATTTTGGCTACATTTGCAAAAGGAGAGCCTCACTGGGCCCCATCGAAAGATTCACCTGCTTCGATATTGGGCATACATCATCACCAAGGTTGTGGGAGATAATGATTTTGAGCTCAAAATTCCCCCATTCCTTGGCCTACACTAGTGTTTAATGTGGATCGCCTTTGAACATACTTTCCACCATTACTAGACACATCCGACATTGCAAAACAGCTCACACCAACAGAGTTACATATAGATTGCATGGAACAAGCTGAAACTGATCGGATCATGGACACGCAAATCAAGAACACTCGCCAACATAATATCTAATTGTATCGAGTTTCAAAGTAGGCCAACCCCTTCATCAAGGGAAGTGGCTCACCAGGGACCAAGTTCAACAAAAGTTTTCCCATCTCATGGAGACACTCAATGCAATGGGGACCATTGCTTCCAAAGGGGGGAGGAATGATCCAGGTGGATATTGGTTGCCACCCACCAATTCCACTTGGACCCCCACCATTGTCTCTTTCAATTTTTCAGTTTCCTTAATTGTAGCACAGTTTACTATTTTTAATAGTTTTTGGGGTCCTAAACTTCCGGAGCCATTTTGAGGCCCTAAATGATGTTTTTTTGGCAATCTAATAGCAACAACTTTTATAAGTCATTTTTCTATCATAGTCCTCAAGGACATCTTTCCAACAGGGTGTCATGTGCATCAAATAGAGATAATATGACCAAGTCACTACCTCAGTAAGTTGGTTTCCCGACTAACCCCAATGGGGCCCATAAACTCTTGGTGTTACATCTCCTTGGGTTAAGGTTTTGGTTGTTTAGGGTTTGATCTTATTGTTCAATAATAAAAAGGCCCCTAAGCCTAATTGTAACATGGTTTAGAGGCATGTAACCACCACATTTCTTCTCAGAGATAAGATATCATCACCGAGATAGTCTCATTTCCATACTTGTTTGTAAGCATATTTCATTATTTGATAGTAATCAAAGGAAGTGTTATTTCTACTGCATCTCTATATTTATGGTTATACCTGTAAATTGTTGCATTCTTATTTAAATTTAGATCAATTATTAGTGCAACTACTTTACTCAAGCATAATTTTTTTTTGTATGAAAGTTATATTGAGCAGTATGCATTAGACAATGACTTTCAGGATGTTTATGAAAGCTTGAGTCAAGGTAACCAAGTAGAGGAATTGTATTATCATTTGCATGATTTCTTGTTGTACCATCTTGGTAAGATTTTTATTCCACAAGGAGAAAGAGTCAACATCATAAGAGAGGCACATACTTCTCTTATTATTGGTCATTTCGAGATTCTTGCTTTGTTGGGAACCTTTGGCCCAACTTGTGGGGATTCATGGACACCAAATTGAAAAAGAGTACAACATTCCATCCGCAAAAAGATGGTAAAACTAAGGTGGTGAATAGGACAGTGATACATCTTCTTCGTGGGTATTTCATCAAGCACCCTAAGTTGTGGGATGAACATTTGCACTACATTCAACATGCTTACAACTAGGCCAAGCACTCTTCAACTAAAACATTGCCATTTGAAGCATGTTTGGGGTACATGCCTAAGTCTCCTTTGGATTTCATTTTTGGAAAGGATGTTGCTATTGATGGTCATAGTGACATAGACAAAACAAGAAGATTCATTGAACAAATCCAATTGGTACACCAAAGAGTTCAAGAATAGTTGGAAAAGAGCTAAGGCAAGTACAAAGAAAGGCATGAAAAGCATCAAGTAGATGACAAGTTCCAAGTCGGTGATGAAGCTTGGATTCACATTAGAAAATAGAGGCTCCAAGGAGAAGGTAAAAAGTTGAAACCAATTAGATATGGTCCATTCAAAATTCTGGAAAAGATTGGTGACAATGCCTTTAGGTTGGATTTGCCTTCATATATGAAAATTTATGATCTTGTTAATGTTGAGAACTTAAGGTTGTATGAGCCTCCTTTGATTGAATATCAAGAAGAAAATGTCCATTGTCCTTCCATTTAGGAATTTTCTCCTAAATACCTTGATGAACTACTACAAGACAGCATTCTTGACAGAAGAATAAGGTCTTCTAAAAGAAGGAGTGTGGACTACCTTCGAGTGGGGCTCAAAGCAACAAATCCTTCCAAGGCCAAATGGATCAAGATTGAAAAGGTGAGGGAACTGTACCCTCACTTGTTGAACATTTGAGAGTGATATTTTGGGGTTAAAAAGGCTTCTAGTGGGAAGGAATGATCAGGTGCTAAAAAATTTGCTCAAAATTCAAAATTTTCAAATCAATGTGGAACTTGAACGATGATATAGTGCTCGTCATCCTAAATCTAGTGCAACTCATTTCGCACGAAATAGACTCCGTATGATCCAAGAGACATGTTCTATTCATTATTCCTAAAAATACAAATTTAAAAGAAAAATGCAGAAAACCTAGTCAGTAGTTCGTACTATTGAAATGGAACTGACTGGGCATGCCTATGTGGTAGGGTGGCTGAGAAAATATGGCGAATGGTGGGGTGCCAGGTGGAACTATGTTATTGGTTCATATTTGGGTGTTTTTGATTGGTTGGTTGGTGGTCAACCAAGGGCTACCACGTGACCCAGCCAAAGGCCGCCACCTGGCAGCCCTAGGGCCAACAAAAATTTGGTTAAGGTCTGAGAAGCAACAGCGAGCGTCAAACCCGCGACCTCCAAACACGAAGCACCAACCATTACCAACACATCATACATGTAGTTATTATTAATTATGGGTTTCCTTATTTATTTAAAGGTTAAGTGTTGCACATTCTAGGGAAAGGGCTAGCCACGGGGACCAACCCTTGGGAGTATGCCACCCCATGGGACCACCATCAGAGTGGAGTTGGGGCTCGGCCAGCGGGGCAGGCCATTGGACTTAGCCCCGAACATTTGGCCCCCCACATGTCATAAATATTTGGATTTAGGGGCTTATAGGACATTTAACACGTCTGACAATTTGTTCATGTCTATTATATGTTGTTGTTCAATCATTTGTTTATTTTAACTTGTACATGTAATTTACATAAAAACACTCAAAAACTCATGATTAAAACTTGCAAGTAACCTCATGAATCCTCAAGAACTTTTTCATATTCTAAAGAGGAATTTAGCACAACAAAACTAATTTTCCCATTCAGATCAACTAGCCTATCTATGATGGAAACTAGGGCTAGCATTGATATGCATGGTTTGTCAAGCTCAGGGGGAGTCCTATGGTTGTTGCAGTTCTTTCTAGAGAATCATCATAGTAGCAGGATTATTGGAGAAGCCATAATATTATGACTATGATGGTTTTGAGTCCCATGTTTTGAAGTAATTTCTACCTCAAGATTTTAGCTCAGATGTTGTTGGAAATGGTATATTTGGATTGTGCTTGGAAAGAGATTTCCAACAGTATATTGAAGTACACAAATGAACTCTTGCATCAAGAGTTATTGCTGATCAAAGTCAAGTTCCCCATTGTCAAAATTGTAGTGCTAAGAGGGGTTAAAGGACCCTTTAGTGGCAATTTTGTTTGGCAATGTGGCTAAACAAGGTGAATTATTTAAGTGGAGCCTCTAAAGGAGAGCCAGGCAGACGTGTTTGGATAGAGAAACAATAGGGAGCTTTGTTGTTGGTCGATAGTGGAGACCTCTTTACATCTAAACCTAGTAGATGGACCCTAGAAGGATAAAAAAGGTGCAAATTTTTAATGGTAATGATGTATAGACAATCCACATAACAATGAAGAGTGGGATTGCATGAAAAATCCATACAATAGTGGAGAAGGTGCAATTAATTGGCCAATGGAGGTCCCACTATACACGTTGTGCATGGAATCCCCCACAAGGCATGTTTTGGGGCTCAAAGCCCAAGTTTTGACCCATATTGTTGTAAAGCTCCGTGAATTGTGGGCACGGAGCGCGAAAAGTATGATAGAGTCACAGGGTTTTTTGCCCTAGTTTTGTAATGTAATGTCAGCTGGATAGACCTACCCATGGTTCGCAGACCATGGGATTGTATAAATAGAACGAGGCTCTAAGTGTAAGAGGCGAACAAGTAGAGAGATAGGAAGAGAGGCTAAGGAAGTAAGGTGAAGTGTGTCTTTGGGTCGTAGAGTAGGAGAAAGCTTTTCAACTGAGTGTGCAAAGGCCTAGTAGTCCACAGCTATGTGCGCAGACCCTTGCCGCTGAGTGCGTAGGGTGGAGTCGAGTCTGTAACCAAAGAAGGAATTAATAAAGAGAAGTTTTATCATAATTCTGTGTATCTATTCTTGGGTTAATGCATGTTTGATATAATTTGCATATATATTTTTTATTTACTGCGCACACCTGTATAAATGGTTTATGTTGTTAAGTATAACTTAAAGTATGCAAGTAGGCCAAAATAATCAACTAACATTGGAATACAAGTAAGGTCTTGGGTAATAAAACAAAAGAGCAGTGTTCGGCCCCTGAGTAGGGCTACGTGAAAGCAGTATATCAGGCTGCAAGGTATGGGAAAGTACGTGAAATGTGCAGGGTCAAACCATAGACCACTTGAACTCATCAGACATCTACAGGGTGTGGAAACCTAGTTCTAGCACCCTCCCATACTACTTTGGGTGAGACCTCAGTTCATGCTCCACAGGATTGTTGCCAAAAGGGCCAGTAGTACCAGGATTTGTTTGGCTAACTTAACTCTGAACCTAGGTCAGGCCCCAATAAGCCAACCAATTGTTCCATTGCTAGGACCGAGATTTGCATGAAGATGTCTGATGTCGTATCATTGGAATCTGACAAAGAAAGGAATTAAAGAGTGGTTGGACAAAACGATTTATGAGTTCGCAACACAGAAAAATAGGAATCCACAATTATCCATGAAATATTCTTTGCATCCTTCCCCTCTGAGTTGTACGAGTGGATCATGAAGCTAGCAGACAATTAAGGGAGGTGTAGGCTCGACAAACCTATTGTGTGGACTCTAGAGTTGGTGTGCAGACTAGAAGCATCAGAAGATAATATCGCGTGTGTTGTGGATCACTGGCTCAATTGAATTATAGGAGGGTTTATCACCGAGCTCATGGTAGATAATTCAGTTCGCTATAGTGAGGCAGAACGATGCTTCCTCAAAGCATCACGACGTAAGTACATTAAATCTTTGAACACTTGGATTAAACTTCTACTATGTGAAAAGTGGGTTATGCGAATAAATTGATGTTTTGGGCTACATGAAGTGGGAGGATCTACATAAACGAAGGTAGCATAGAATGTGAATCTAGCCCCTTGATTTCACCTCCATGGGAAAGCGAGGAACAGCTCATGAAGGTTTCACCAAGAAGTGCAATCAGTCTAATAAAGAAATGAATTCTACACATACCACTCCCACGTACACCACCACCAGTTTCACCATCTTCACCCTCGTCTTCACCCACACCACCTCTGCCACTACCACAGTTCACTATGGCAAGCGCGATAAAGTTGTTGGTGTTCAAAGGAGTAGGGAATGAAGATTCATACCAGTTTTGGTTCATGGTAAAGGTTTCATGGGAAGTGCAGGGAGTCACAGATTACAATATAAAGAAAGCAACGCTAGTCAGTGCTTTGTAGGATCACGCATTGACATGGTACATTAATTATTCCAATGACAATCCAAACGTAGGGATTGTGGATATCCAAGCTGCACTAAACGGGGAATTTAGCAGGCCAAAATTAGACACACAATCAATTATTGGATTTAAGTAAATCGCGATTCTTCTAGGCGAGACCCCCTTGGAGCTAGATTAGAGACTAAAGTGTGTGATTCACAAAGCCAACATGACCTTGACAGATGGGAAACACCACACATGGTTTGTAGCATCACTAACACTGCATCTAAGGAATGCACTGTCACAATAGAAGCTATCCACTTAGGCCGATGATCCAGGTGGATATTGGTGGCCACCTGCCAAGTCCACCTGGACCCCCACCATTGTCTTTCTCAGCATTTTCAGTTTCCTTAATTGTAGCACAACTTACTATTTTTAGCAGTTTTTCGGGTCCTGAACTTCCGGAGCCGTTTTGAGGCCCTAAACGACGTTTTTTGGGGAATCCAGGGGCAACATGGGTCCATGCAATGGACCGATTGTTGCCCATTCCAATAATGATAGTGCTCGAATAGATATTTCTAATGAGCTATTGTACGCGTCAAACGGAGATCATATGCTAAAGTTACGACCCCGCGAAAGTTGATGTACCAACTTACCCCCAAACGGGCCCACAGTTTGGCGTCATCCCTAGTTAGGTTTGGAATGTGAAGGTTTTTCATTGTTTCTCAACAATAAATAGGCCTTCGAGCCTCATTGTAACACAGTTCGAGGCATGTAGCATCAACATCTCTTCTCAGAGATAAGCTACCATCGCCCTAGCTAGTTTATTTCCATTTCTGATTGTAAGCATATTTTAGTAGTTTCCATTAATGGAATGAAGTATTATTTTCGTTGCATATTTGTGTATATGGTTATCTCTGTAATTTGTTGCATTCCTATTTAAATCCGGATCAGCCAAATCCTTGGAGATCACAATGAGACTACACAAGATCCCGATACAAGATCCTAAGCTAGGAATTCAACAGATCCACGCACAGTTGAGTAACTTGTGCCTTGAGATGTAGAGTTTTAAAAAAGACAGGAAAACTCGCCCAGAAGCGCGTGAGGAGGTATGGTGCATAAAATTCAAAGGCCGGGGACATGATAACGACCATTGTTCAATCTTCATGAACTACCTAGCGAGAGGAGGACAAATGCCCTTGAGACCAGAGGCATAAGCAAGATCAAGCGTGGTGCCTGCATTATGGTGCGTGATTTGTCATATAGGAGGGAAGCATGTTATAGATAACTACCATCTATTATAGAAGTATACGCAGAACTCCCAATAGTTGTTCTATAACTTCTACAGGTCAGTAGGCCACAATGAGTGTACCTGTAGAAGTTATGAACTGATGATGGATCAGACTCCTACCTACAATGTTCAGACCAAAGCACGGGCCCTCGATCAAAATACAGGGATGGCACACATTAAATTTCAGGGGCACGGATGAGGTCAAGGTGGAATGGGACCAAGAAGAGGTCATAGACAACTGATCTATTACAATTGCAGAGGGCCATGGCATTATGCGTGCGATTGTACAAATCCGACGAGACCATCATGCTTATATTGTACCCAGTTTGATCATGAGATGGATAACTGTCCCCTGACTCATAACCTACAAATGATGAGGTCTGAGCCACGCGAGGAAGACCCGAATGTAAATATCGTGCTCCGAAGTGGTATCACGAGAAGAGATGATAAAGTCAAGTAGCTAGAAGAGAGTGCTTAGGTTCACAAGGCTCTAACAAAGGAACCTAAATTTGATTTGGAGCGTGCTAAGGAGACATTCATGGAAGCTAAGAAGAGCTTTGTGGAGGCCTCCACTTCAGGAAGTAAAGACAAACTAGAACTGGAAATGGACCCATCAATTCTCACTACATTTTTGGAGACATGCATGAAGTTGTTGCACGAAAGCAAAGCTATGAAGGGACTGTAAGAACTCATCACTAGATGTGCTATAACCACACTAGGAGAACCACGCATAGTTCAGAAGCTTGGGAAGCACACAATGTGAACAGGAAGGGAGATGAGATTGACCGCGTATATCGGGGAATATGAAATGGATAAAGTGATTTTGGATCTAGGATCAGACGTGAATGTCCTACCAAAGCAGAATTGGGAGTGCATGGGTAGGCCTATGCTGCAATGGTCTCCTATTTAATTGTGAATGGTGAACCAACAAAAGATCCTACCTATGGGAAGATTGCAGGGAATAATGGTGGATATCAAAGGGGCGAGCACGCTTGTAGATTTCAAAGTGATAGAGATTTTTGATGACAAAAATCCCTATCTTGCACTAATGGGAATAGATTGGGCCACTAACATGAATGGAGTGATAAGTCTAAAGAAATGCAAGATGATTTTTGAGAAAACGTAACTACACATAGTGGTACCTTTAGACCCTGCGGAAGGATCATGCTACACAGAGCCAGTGTGCGACTACGACAATGATGACAATCTAGATTGTATCTACAAGATAACCGCATGGGAGCAAGACTGGGTAAATCCAACAGCAGATGGCAGACTCTCGTGGGAGCGCGAAAGCTCCTGCACCTTAGATTCAGACAAATAGATAGAACAATGGAAAAACTGGTTACATGAGGTAACCATGCTCAATTGCAACATGATGATAAGGTCACTGCCCTATATGGCAATAGAGGTAAGAGATCTACCTATGTATGATAGGTTGAGCGAGGTGGATGATTTCCTAAACAAATTTGAAAGAGAAGTACCGGAATAGCAGTGTTTCGATGCTCTGAAATGCGCACTACATGCTACGCTCGCAAGATGGTCGGGTACGCATCAAAAAAGTTTTTTGGACTAGTGTGAATGTAAAAGGAAGATGTGCATGTGGTTTGAAATCCTCAGATGTGGATGAAAGCCGAGTATGACAGATGGTACATCCCATGCACCCACCTTTCCAGATGGGTACAAACATATGGTGTGCATCCTACATAGATGCACACTTTCCTCACGATAGAAAACATGACCGATAAGAAAGAACGGACAAGAAAATGGTGCAAATGAAGAATAGGAAGTATGGTAAGACTAAGCATGCAGAAGCATATTCACATAGAAGCTTTTGATAAATTACGTGAAGCATTGAACATGGTCCACCATGTGAAACGAACTAATTGGGAACTGCACATACTAGGGGTTCTATGGGCTTATAGGACCACGTGCAAAACCCTGACCACACATGCACTTTCGAAGTTGAAGTATGAAGCAGATGTTGTAATCCCTATAGAGCATGCAAAGCCTATTCCGAGCATAGTAGCATCCTTAGATACGATGGTTCGCGAAGCCTGAAAAGGAGGGATCAAACAACCGCAAGAAACAAAACGCATGGGATTTGAGGAAGAAATCCAATAGGGAAACCTTAGACTCCACGAACTTGAAGAAGAAAGGGCACGGTTAAGGAAGAAAAGTGCATTGATGGACGCAGAGATCATCAAGATGGAGGATGAAATAACAAAATATTTTCTCAGCAAAAATACCAGACTGGTAAGACAGGGTGCATGCGATCTTGATGATAGGGTTAAGGCCTATTGCCACGAATTGATCAATCTGATGCCTTGGCTTGGACCGCATATTGCTAAGTATAGTGACCAGGGTAGCACATTGCAAATGGTGAAGTGCGCTATGTCAACCATAACAACACAAGGTGGGGATTCTCTAGGAACCATGACAGAGGACAAGATGGAACTCTACACGGGTGGTGTGACCACCTGATTAGCCAAGGGAAGGACAGTATTAGCGCTCTAGGAAGTTGGAAGGGAGAACGGGACTATAAACTATTATGCCCAGGATCTGTACAATATTAGATATGCACGCAGAAGCGAAGAGTCACGAGGTCTGTGACCACGCACGGGGGGCTGCGCTGCCACATGGGTTGGCCAGAAAGTGACTGTTTAAGTAACTATTTAAGATGGGATGCTCAACTTAAGGCCAAATGGAGCAGGCATCAGGAATTTAAGACACGATTTATGGGCAAGATTTGGGAAAATATTCCGCCAAGAAAGCATCAATGAACCAAAATTGGGGGGAATGGTCGAATTCGAATTCATAAAGCGTTATAAAATACAAAGGGCTTCCCAGCAAACAACACTTGGTAATTTGCAAATTGAGCGATTGAGCAGAGCCCTGAGTGTTGTGAGTCAAGCGTTGATTAAGCCCCTGAATTTGTGAGTGACAGATTGTTGCACAGATAAAATGACAGCAACTAAAGATGTTATGGAGATAACAGAGGTGAGCATCGGCGAGGCCGCACAGGCCCTAATTATGGGGGATGTTCCAGAAGGTGTCGAGATTGTGGTAGAGATCCAGAAATCACCGCACACCCCAAGACCCAAGAAGGATAAACAAGTAATGGCTCTTGTACAAATGTTCCCATAGAACCCACTGCACAACAAATTATCAATGGAGGAGAAAGGGAAATATGTCACTATAGAAATAGATGAAGAAGGAGACGATTTGCAAGATCTTACCATCGTAGAAGAAGAAGATGAAGGCATGGAGGTGGATACTCAGCCTAGGCACTCTTTGACAAAACTACCTACCTATGTCCCCCCGTGAAAAGGGAAGGTTAAAGTGCCCAAGGACCTAGACGAGACCAAGAGCTTGCTTCAGACCCTACTCCTCCCAGATGGCATTATGTTTGAAGGCACACACCTAGGCCGTGTACCGAGCATGAAAGTCAAATATTGGGACCTCGTTGACCACGAGAAGTTCCCTCACCTAGAGCTCGGAAACCTCATGAAGTAGAACACCACAGGGGTGGTGATAGCATTAGAGCTACAAAAGTGGTTGCGTGGAGTGGAAAAAGTCGGGCTATTGAACCTACTCTGGGTGCCACATTTCCACCACACCCTAATAACCATTTTCATCATCAGGTAGCTCCTCTGCCTGGTGCATGATGGGTGTTTATGGCTGGAGGAACCTATCTCCATCACGGCAGACTTAATTCATCGCATCTCCCAGCTTCCACACAAAGGATAGGACCCCGCAGCCATATCAAAAGGGAAGGGTAGTGATTTGGCCATCACGGAGGCCATGAAGAAGAAGTACAAGTTGGAAAAGAAGAAGATGGATTATGCCATCTCCAACATCAAGGACAAAGCAGTACGCATGGCAACCCAAATCCTCACAAGAAAAATGCATAAGTGTCATATAGACGAGGTACCTGCGTCAGTGGTCACACTGGCCAAGCAGTGCGTGGAGGGGGTCTAGTTTAACTTGTCTGAATTCCTCTGCATGGAATTTTTAGAGAATTTCTGCGAAGCCCAAGAGCAAGGTAAAACCTTCCACTATGCATGGCTATTGTTGTCCATAGTGCTCGTAGCAGGGGAATTGCCGGAGGGCAATCAATTCCCCATAATTGACAGAGATTTACTGGAGGTCGCGAAGTACGCTTCGCTCTAGGCCACAAAGGATGCTACAATGATACACAACAGCAAGGTATTATGGGTGCTCATGGAGATGAACATCCAAATGTGGATCAACGGTAAGCCACGGTTGTCACCCATGGTTTACAACATTCTACAAAATTTCACAAAATTTAAGGCAAACATGCATAACATATATATCAGGGCATGCAAGGATCCAATGAAGCAGTGGACAAAGCTACCCTTTGTAGCCACTGACGATGCCATTTTCAAAGTCTTGGAGGCATGACTGCCAAAATGGTGCACCCTAGACATTGCAGAACTTGAGAAGTTGGTAGCGCAAAAGAAGAAAGATGATGCCAAATTGCGCATCACATAGTTGGCTGAAAAATGAAGAAAGGAAACAACAGCAGCAGAAGTGCAAGCAGCGCGGGACGTGGCACTAAAAGTAGCTGAGCAGGAAAAGGCCACAGCAACAACAGCAACATAGGAAGCCTCCATGAAGGAGGGTGAGGGCCAAGCAATGCCTTCGCAAGGGTAGGAAGCAGAGGAAGAAAAAATAGAAGAAGGAGGTGCACACCCATGAACTACATCCACACAACTAAAATGCCAACACCCAACAGAGCAAGCAGGATTGCGGAAGAAGGTCAAGGCCTCAAAATTGTCCATCGACCTGATCACCCTAACCGAGGGTGATCTGCATGACATCAGCGAGATGGTGCATGATGTCACAAATGAGGCTCTCCTGAATCTCACGCAAGAGCACCAAACTATGTTGGGGGGCCTTAGAGCACAGTTACAGGACTTACAAGCACGCCCCCTCAGGTTGGTACCACTTCGACCAACCTCACAGATGCATCCATGGCAACAGAGAAGATGTTGCGTTCGTGGATGAAAAACACAATAGTGTTGCCAAAACGGGCTCTAGTGACATAAAATGAGGCCGACAAGCTTTCGGTTAGCATGATGAAAGGTCTTGGTATTAATCTAGCTTCCCTTCCGTGCGAGACATTATATCTATTACATGATAGGATAACGATAGAGTTGCACGCTAGGGAGAGCCAAACACTCCAAGTCCTCAGTGAGCAGAAGATATATATGGAACAACTCAGCTTGCAGCACAACGAATTGGTGTCAAAAAATCAACAACTAGTGCAGGCGATAAACGATGCTTGCCAAAGTGTCTCGGAGCTGGCCATCTTAGTAGATATACCAGTAGAGGCACGAATCCACAGGTTAGCAGCAGGAGTCGATGAGACTAGGGAGGAAATGACAAAGGTTTAGCTAGAGTTGAACCTTCAAATCATCGAGCTCCAGTTAAAGGCACAACCATCCACTTCCTCAAAAAGTGAGAGAGCAACGTGTTAGCGCTATCACAACGGGATTGGAAGAAATCATAGGTGCAATGCAAGACTGCACCCGCATGTTGGAAGAATCACTTGAGGTCCTCACAACTCTGCAGGAGGACCCCAACATCCAGCACTTAGAGACAGAGATGCAAGAAATCCAACAGTAGTATGACAGTGTCCGAGGAACTGCGCAGACAGTGGTCCTCCCCCAACGGCATGTGAGGATGCAACAGGCCAAAGCACTAAAGGAGCAGGTGGACACGGCATGACATAAGGAGGCAGTTCTAAAAGCGCAGGTCCAGCCTTGGATCGATGAAGCATTCACCATCATGGCAGAAATCAAAGGAAATCTTGCGCACATATAGGGGATGCACACATTAATGCAGAGAAGCACTCTAGACACAGAGGTCTCAGAATAGTGCATGCAACAAATATAGCAAGCAGCAGCTCAGTCCACTACTGACCTCCATGCAGTTTGAGAACAATTCCAGGGACTCCGTGAAAAGATCGCCACTCAATAGAGTGACTCGAGGGTGAGTCACGATGTTTGTGTTGGGGGCCTGTTTGGCATGGAATCCCCCCCATGGCATGTTTTGGGGCTCAAAGCCCAAGTTTTGACCCAATGTTGTTGTAAATCTCTGCGAATTACGGGCACAGAGCGCAAAAAGTATGATAGAGTCACTAGGTTGTCCGCCCTAGTTTTGTAATGTAATGTCAGCTGGATAGACCTACCCATGGTCTACAGACCATGGGATTGTATAAATAGAGTGAGGCTCTAAGAGTGAGAGGA
Organism: Pinus taeda; assembly: GCA_000404065.3. Taxonomy (NCBI): domain Eukaryota; kingdom Viridiplantae; phylum Streptophyta; class Pinopsida; order Pinales; family Pinaceae; genus Pinus; species Pinus taeda. The sequence continues at coordinate 412,957 of APFE031285995.1, read as the reverse complement.
GAAGAAGTAGAGAGATAGGAAGAGAGGCTAAGGAAGTAAGATGAAGTGTGTCTTTGGGTTGTAGAGTAGGAGAAGGCTCTACAGCTGAGTGCGCAAAGGCCTAGTAGTCCACAGCTGAGTGTGCGGACCCCTACAGCTGAGTGCGCAGGGCGGAGTCAAGTCTGTAATCAAAGAAGGAATTAATAAAGAGAAGTTTTATCATAATTTTGTGTATCTATTCTTGGGTTAATGCATGATTGATATAATTTGCAAATATATTGTTTATTTACTGCATGCACCTATATAAATGGTTTATGTTGTTAAGTATAACTTAAAGTACACAAGTAGGCTAAAATAATCAACCAACATTGGAATAACAGTAAGGTCTTTGCTAATAATGCAGAAGCGCAGCGTTTGGCCCCCAAGTAGTGCTGCACAAAGGTAGTATATCATGTTGCTAGGTACGGGAAAGTGCGCGAAGTGTGCAGGGTCAAACCGCGGACCACTTGAACTCAGTAGACATCTCCAATGTATGGAAACCTAGTTCTAGCACCCTCTGATACTACTTCAGGTGAGACCTCAGTCCAGGCTCCATGGATTGTTGCCGAAAGGGCCAGTAGTACCAGGATTTGTTTGGCTAACTTAACTCTGAACCTAGGTTAGGCCCCAATAAGCCAACATTATAGTTAATCCCATTGGGTGTACCTCGAAAGTTTTAAAGTGACATGAAGGTTAAGGGACGAGATACAAGCATAAGGACACATATGAAAGACAACGTAATAACCAACGACCAATGAGAGCAAGGAAGAGTTAAAGAACTGATCGGGACACATGTGAAAATTTATTAAAGGAATTTTCCACAAAACACAAGGCTTGAGACCCTTCTCTCTCCTCACGGTAGCCATGTGGCAACATTGTATTGGTTGGAGATGATGTCAGCATGATGTCATTACAGGGGACATGTGGCATGCATATTTGGGATTTTTAGGTACCTAAGTGGGCCATTTCTAGGTGACACATGGATTGTTCTAGAAGCAACACGTGGGATGTGTGACATCAACATGACGTCATCCCATTGGGAGGACCCCAAAAGATGTTGGAGAAAGGCACAAAGTAATTGGTGATCTGACTTGGCATCAAGCTAACAGGGCAACTGCCAAAGCCAACTTAGCCTGGCACATAGTTGATTAACTCACATCATTGTAATAGGGGACCCATGGGATATGTCATCACTATGGGTTTACCCTAGAAGATCTGAGGGATGCACAGAGAGAAGCAATGTGCTAAATAGGCATCAAGGTCAAATGTAGTAAAAATCATCCCATTTAATCATTAATTGGTTGATGCATGCACCAGGAGGTCCCAATGGACATATAAGCTCATAAGGTTTATCTGAGAGACAGAAAAAAAGCATGCTAACATTTCTGTTGGGATAATAGAGTCAGGAGATGAATATTAGGTTGATAATCAATGATCTTTTCAAATGGTGGAAGCATGCCTAGGTCTTGGTTTTGTAGTGGTTTTGCATGTTAAGAAAACATGAGCCTTTAGGAAAAAAATAAAGAAAATATGCAAGGATAGAAAGGAACTGCAATGGAAATACAAATCAAACTAGTAGGCCTTTGATTGGCTAGTGCACACAGAGGGAAAGCCCCACACTACACGTAATACTGGAGGGTAGGTTGGAGGCTAAGGGTGTTCCCAAGACTTGGTTTTCTCTAGTTGTGTGAACAAGGACACAAAAGGTTTATTGCATGATGTTTAAGCCCTCGAGCTATAGTTCAAAGAAGCACTCAGGTCTTATTTTTGCAACAATTTATCATGTTTGTGACCATAGGCATTAGGGCTAAAAACAAATAAAATGACACCGCGGGCATATGTTTCAAGGGATGGATAAGTCAACAACTCTTTGGAATCATGGGCTAATCTTGGAACTTATGCCATATTTAGAGGACCTCTATAGATTAGGGGAGAAGGCTTGGACATGCTAACAACACTTTAGCATTATGTGCTATATTTGGAAGATGTGCCAAATATTGGTCATTACCCATAGTTGGCTTATGCAGGAAATGAATGTGTCGACAAATATTTGAATGCAGGTCAGGCTAATGAAGTAAATGGAAACCATGAAGAGCTCTAGATTAAGGAAGCAAGGACTACGATGCACAAAATGAATTAATGGAGCATGTCCTGAATATAAGAAAGTCATCTATGATCTTCGCTACATGTTATGACAAATTAAATGAATAAAATAGCTAAGGTATTTGACCATAGTTAAAAAGGCCATGCCTAAGGTACAAGCTAAGCTCTGGGAGCAATTAAGAAGCATGGAGAGCCTCGTTGGAGTACATAGGTGAACTCAGAATTGAGTGTTAGCATGGAGAAATGATTAGGTGCCAATTCTCAGAATTAATAATGATATAGTGGGAAAATTAATCAAATGCAACAACATGATGGATAGGCATACTGAGATTACACTCTTGAGTAGTAAAATTGACAGCATGCACTCCATTTTGTAGATTATCTTCTAGATGCAAACTGACAGATCTTGACGCATCATAGCTCATAGAAATTTGCCTAAGATCACCCTTTTTTAGCTTCATGGAAGATATTTATGAACAAACACGTGGATTTTTCATGGGGTTGCCTCTGTCCCCTATTATTGCCAATTTATTTATGGAGGACTTTGAAAAAAATCCCTTATGACCACACCCCTCAAACCTAAATTCTGGAAAAGATATGTGGATGACACATTTATCATATGGCCTCATGGAAGAGAAACCCTAGAAACCTTCAAACAACACCTAAATAGTTTATCCCCTTCCATAAAATTCACTATGGAAGTTGAGGTCAACAAAAGCCTCCCCTTTCTTGACATCCTCATCACTAGGAATGATGATGGCTCTATATCCCACCAGGTATATAGAAAAAAGACTCACACTAAACAATATTTACATGCCTCCTCACATCATCACCCTACCCACAAACTAGGATTCCTCAACACATTAGCAACCAAAGCCCTTAGAATCTCTAACAAGTAACACCTAGAAAAAGAAATAGAACACCTTATTAAAGTTTTCCTAAAAAGCTGATACAACAAACATCAAGCTATCAAAGCCATAAATAAGGCAAACACTTGACCTAACAAAAATAAAAACTTTGATAATATAATAGGAAAATTCAACCTCCCTTACATACTAGGGACTACAGACAAAATCTCCCGCATCCTAAAAAATAATGGAATTCTAACCACCTTCAAACCCTTAAACATTATCCATAACTGCCTTAATCCAGTCAAAGACAAAATTGATCCTAATTGCCATAAACGTGTCTACTTAATTCCCTGCTCATGCAGAAAAGCCTATGTAGGTGAGATTGGGAGATCTTTTAACACAAGAATCCAGGAACACTTAGTTGACATTAAACACAATTGATCCAAATCCTCAACTCTAGCTGAACATTCTGATAAAACTAAGCACCAAATCTATATAGAAGATACCTGTATCTTAGCTAGAAGTGATCACTACTTCATAAGGAAATTCAGAGAAACCATAGAAAATTAGCAAACACCCTAATAACCTCAATAGAGACGATGGATGGACCATAAGCGAAAACTGGATTCCAATCCTATCATCATAGTTCATCTCAACCACATTTTATTGATTCCCTTTTATGGTATGAAGTACACTATTTTTATGAGGACAACAATTATGGATTCTATTGAAGCAAGTTAATATCATTTATGTTATGATCTTTAACAGCACAGTTCCTTGATGATAGATTTTTTTTCAAAAAGGACACAATTATTTAAATACTACTTTACTGCATTGTTTTCTGTTGAACATGATATTGATTGATCATCTTAATACCATGCTGGTTCCACCCTTCCTGGTTATAATCTTCTCTGTCTGTAATAAATGAGATTATGGGTATATTTTTTTTTCTATTGACATGTTCAACTTCTTCCACCATCCCTACTCTTAAGGAGTATTGAGCCTCCCTCTTTTTATCATAAAAATATGTAATAGCAACCAAATTTGTTCACAGATGGAGGATGGGGGGTCTCATTACGAGCCAGCCTACCATGTTCATAAGGTTGTAACAAAGTGACATTCCCATTATGGCCACCACACCAGGGTTATGATCCATTGGATAGCCAAATTATCCCTTGGAACGAGAGGTCTCATCACAAGCTAGCTTTATCACTTTTGCTACATCCCAGTGAATGGCAGTGTGGTTATCTGGTTACCACGCCAGCACACTGATCTCCTCTGTAGAACAGCACTGAAACTCTCTAGTTATCAATTGAGGATTCTGGCTCATATGGGTTAAAAAGCAACCTCGCCGAGGCTATGGATGCCTACTGGCAGCAGAGGCTCTGCTCCTGGTATTGAAGTTATATCTTATCGTCAATTATTACTATAATACCCTTTTCTTGTTTTTTATTTTTATCAGAGAAGTTATTTCCTTACTGTTTTTCCCTGTTTTGAACTTTTATGCATGATAAATTGTTTTATGATCAATCACATCATTTTTCAGCTAGAATACCGTCAGCAGAGCATCTTTTTGGCATATTGTCGTTCTTTTTCTTTTTTTTCATAACTTATCATCAATTCAAAGCATCCTATCTTTTATTCATAACTATCTTTATATACTCTGCTCTCATTATAACCATAACTCTCGTCGTCCTATCATTGATTTGTGTACTCTACTGCTGTATTGTTCATTCCCTTGTCTTGCCATCAGCTCAACACCTTTCATATGATTTATGGTCATGGAATCTCTTTTCCAATTGGAGAGGGAAATGTATGCATTATGGGATAGCATGCGCTATGATTACTACACTCTGCCATAACTTGTTGATTTGATAGAATATTCGTATTGCATGTATACAAAAGTTTTTCTCATTGAAATTTTTGCATGCATTTTATCTGTTGCTATTCAAAACTAACCCTATGGATTCAAGAACATTGTATGCAAAATAGTGATTTTTTTACAAGAGAACAACAAGTATGGGGCAGAACTCTATTCACAGCATGACCACACTATTGCAACTAAGAGACATGGCTCAAGCAACTTGCGAACACGAACAATTCTTCAGACATTATGTGCTTAGCTGGATTCCACCTTTTGCATCACCTTCAGCACCAGCTTTGCCTACATCAGCTTCAACAACTGCCAATACATATATGGCATTCCACATTTTTCTTTTGGAGGTAAAACTTGAGGTAAAATAGCATAATTTTTTGATTTTACGACTTTAGGAGAATTTCATGAAACTCTATTTTGAGCATTATTTATCATCCTTCATTTCATCGTTTTTACCACTTCCCATTTTTCAACGGCATATCATCTTTCGGTTTGGAGGAGTGTCACTTTCATTTATTTATTTTTTATGACCATGTAATTCATATTCTTTATCATCCATTTATATTCTTATTCATTCTCAACACCTCCCTTATTCCATGTTGTTTTACACCAAGCATCGAATTCAACAGATAGTAGCAACCACCTCTCTTTGTTTTCTAGCATCGCATGAGGGCATGCTAATTTTTCAAAGAAGGGTAGGACTTGCTATGCATGATGAATGTTTTCTATTTTCTTTCTCATTTAAGGCATGCAATTTCAGTCATACAATTTCAGTGTAGAAATTGATTTCCATAATATTTTTAAAAATATGAACTCAATTCTTGTGATCTCTAGGAAACACGGACATACTATTAAAATACACATACCTAGATAAATTCAAGATAAATTGGTTCATAAAATTTCGGAAATCATGCACTCTCACCTACAACCATTTTGTTTATATCTCATGATCCGTACATCACAACAATCTAATTTTTGGATAATAAAGACATTCATATATTATAAATTTACTTGCCACATTTCAACAAAAGCTGGTTTGTAGTTTTTGGGAAAATGGTTAATGAAGGTTGTTGTCATTTATATCATATTTTGTTGCAACTTCATTGTATGCCTTCATCAAGATTGCTAAAATTGAATATTCATTAAGTGAGGAAGAATTCATTTGTTCTATCCATTTCATGAGCTGAGATGAACATATTTTTTATTGCTTGGTTAACACATGGTTTTTGTCTTTGGGTTGCATGAAGACATGCAATAAATTCAGTTTTCGTTGCATGAGGACATGCAACATATTGAGTATGGGGATATGTTGGGTCGTTAATATGTCATTATTATTATTACTTTTGAACACTTATCCCGCCCATTTCCACTATTCTTCATCATATCATTTGTTATAATTTATCATTTAAATCCATTTTATAAATGCTTTATGATCTTATGGATGATTATTATTTATCTTCATTTATTTCTAATAAATTGATGATTATGAATGATTTTATCAATGATAGTTTCAATAAATTAGTTGTAACATTATTTACCATTTTTAACCTTCAAGATAATTTCTAGACTGAAGATTTGACCATTAAATCTGCCAACTCAGAAATTCGCTGGAATAAGAAGTGATAGTTTTGCGGTTGAGATTCTGAGAAAATGAAGAAGAATTTGGAAAATCTGGAACATGGGTTTTGTCCAGAACGGACCCAATTAACTTTTGTGAAGAATGGTTTTCCCAAATTCAGCTTGTACTGAGAGAAACGCAGGGTTCTTTGAGCATGATTTTCTCATATTTGTTGTTGCAGCCGTCCTCCAAATCTCAGCTGCAAAGCCAAATTCGTCTTGCTCTTGTTGAGAGATGGAAGGAAATATATTTTCTTGTTGATCAACTGGTTAGAATAAATCCAATTTTGTAAAAGAAATCATGTTGTACTTATCTTTATTGTAACTTCTCTCTGATCTCTCTATTTAAATGAAAATAGAGATCAGAGATGGGGATGACTTCAGGATGACTTTGGGGATGGAGAATTGAGGATTCAGGATTGGAGATTCAAGAATGATGATGGATTATTCATGATAGGATAGGGATTGTTGCATTGCCATTGTAATTCTCAAGCTTTGCTGTTGTAATGATTGCACAATTTGATGATTAATATATGATTTGGGAGTTGCTGCTCATTCTTCTCATCTGAAGTAGCCCAACAGCATCCGCTAGCGGCTAAGGGCCCAGCCACTGGTGGATTGTGCTGCTGCTGTATATTATATCTTTAGTTCATGCATGGTTTGCTTATCAAGCTTTATTCAGTAATCTGGTATGTTTTGTTATTTTACATCACGATTCTGTTATATTTAATTTATGTCCAACTGATCAATATCATTCTCTATGACAGGAATGTATTATTGATTCATCTTGACTTGGTAACACATTGTTGTTCTTTTAATCATTGATATAACATTGTTGATCCTTACAGAATGTTATTGATGTTCAATTACAGCGTAACCGTGTTGTGACCTTCATAAATTGGTATTCCTGAATTCATCTTAGAGATTATATTTCCTAGCGATTGTTGAATCTATTGACATTGTTGTTCCATTACAAAATATAGTTGTATTCTTTATAACTAAGACCGATAATTGGATTACCATATCAGATTACTATTAAGGTGTGTCGTGTGTATTTATATTTGACTTTCCAGCATTGTTTCATATTTCATCATTAATCAATGCTGTTCTATTTCCTTGTGCTGTTCGATTTATTCTTAGAGTAAAGATTGCTATTAACTTGGCTTTGTTGTTATTCATTTCCATTAATTAAAGTTTGTTGTTCAAATTCCTTTAATTCTAGTTTTCTGTTCCATTTTAGACTTGTTGTTCCATTTCCTATTTGTTGTTCTATTTTACTTTCTGCCATTCCATTTACTTGTATTTGTTGCTTTGGTGTGAGAGAAGGTCTAAGGCTGTAGTGAGTCTCAGCAGTCGCTGCCTAGCTCCCACACCTATGGTCCATGCTCTAATTTCCTTTCCATCAGTTTCTAGAGGGATGGGTTATCACTTCCGCACCCTTGATTGATAAGTTGCCTTGTGTGATTTTATCCTTTTGAAGTAATTTAGTCATAGTTTAGCATCCGTTTACTCTTGTATTTTCTGAACGCTGTACCACTAAAGATTACTCTTGAGTAAATAGCCGCCTCAAACTAAGTGCACTCTTGAAATAAAAAGTCGTCCCTGGGTTGATAATTAATGTGAAGGTAATTAGGAGTTTAAAAGACACCTTTTTATCGCTCCACATTTTGGCGCCATTGCCAGGGAGAGTGTAGCCATTTCTAAAGAGTAGTGTGAATCTGATGAGTGCCTGCTAGGGAAGAGTTGGACTAAAAAACGAAGGAAGAACTGCGTACGAGCATGTAAAAGCCCTGCTCCCCCGTCCGCTTTCCAGCAGGACTGTTAAAGAACCTAGGGTAGAAATAGATGTTTGAATTTTTGTGTGAATGATTAGGAAAAAGATAGAAATTTAAAAAAAAAATATGAATCACATGATCTCACGCAAGTGGTGATGTAAGCACCACCCATTTCACTAACCGATTGGCAGGAACATTTGAAGGAGCCTCGAAGAAACACATGAAGAACATCTTAAACTATAGTAAGAAATGGCTCACGTTTCCACTTTTGAATTTCCTATCAAAGATCTAGGAGGAGTGACACAAATGCACATAATTCCCCCATCTTTACCAAATTTCCATGGTTTAGAAAATGAAGGTCCAGATACATTCCTATTTGAGTTCGAAATACTTTGTAGAGGATATGATTATTGTACTAATGATCAAAGATTGAAAATGTTTCCTCTTACTCTAAAGGAGCAGCTCTTCGATGGTTCATGAGCCTAGGTGGGAATTGCATCCAATCATGGGAGGACATGAAGAACATATTCTTGAAGAAGTACCAAGACTATTGCAAATCCAATGAAAATATTTTTGGGATGATACAAGGGGAAGATGAAATTTTGGAGGACTATGTAGATCGATTTCAATACAACCTTCAAAAATCAAAATATAAGCATTTGGAGAAAGAGATCTTAAAAACACTCCTTAAAGGAATCAAAGATGAATTTTTAGAACTCTTAAATATGATAGGAAAAGGTGATGTTTTTCAATTATCATATGATGATGTTTGTGAGTTGTGCATAAGGTATTCAAGAGGAATCTCCAAGGCTGGTAAGAATTTTAGAGATGTTTGATCTTTCTTTTCCAAATCTGCTACAAGAATAGGAGACATAAGAGCCGAAATAAATGTTTTATTTGAAAATTTTAAAGTTGATTTTATTAGCTCTCTAAATGAAAAATTGGATGCTTTGCAGATTCATAACAATGAAGAATTTGATGACGTGTTTTTCCCTCATGACCGAAAGGAGCATCCCATAGATACTCACTCTTCCTTATCTAGGATGGAAGTGGCATATCAAAGAGGTAAGGAAGCTGCAACAAGGTCAAAACCACGGAAATCATGGCCTACAGGTATGGTTCAAAACACTTCCTCTCCACTTTCTTACTTGCATAATCCATTATGGAATACTAATGTGTTAGGGCAGCCATGTCAATCTCAATATAACCACCAACAATTTTGTCTACAAGCTTGGCATGGTTCACCTTATAATTACATGACTACTCTCCCTAATCTTGTAGCACAAGCACATTCTCCATATTCTCCACCAGCTCTTTTGCAACATCCTGCTTGCATATCATATTCATCCACTCAACTCAGTCAACCACATCATCACAATGCTCCATTCTTTACACATTTTCCTGCTCAACTAATTCCACACCCTCACCACAATAAACCAGTTAACATGCTTACAATGTTGAACTGCCAAATTTACCCACCCTTGCCACCCATTCTATCTCACATGTGTTATTAGAGAAAACTTACAATGAGATTCAGAATGTTTCAAATGCAAAAATTGTAGAAGCTATGGAAGAAAATGAGGTTTCTTTTACTATGCATCAACAAGCTATTTTAAAATCTCAAGAACTTCATGATATGATGGCTATGTGAAATCAAGAAAGTAAATGATATATTGAAGATTGGTTTCACTCCATCATTTGTTTGCAACATCACTATGCTTCAACAATTTTTGATACCATTTTTTCACGGGAAGTTGGCTTCTCATACCCTAATTTTCATCAATATGCATCTTTCAAATTTGGGTATGTGCATACATGAAGCCCTATTGCAAAGATGGCTCCACTGGAAGTACTTATATACGTAGTCATGTTCATTTTTTAAATCAAAATAGGTTAGTGTAAAAAAATAAAATAAATAAGGGAATAAATAAATGCATTTTGTTTTTTTTTATTATGTAAAATTAGTTGTTTTTTGTTGCAATATGCTATGCAAATCAACACTGGTGATAAATTTTTAATTCATTTGTGTATGTAGATGATTTATAATATAAATAACAATTCTACAAACACTTATATTCATTTTTATCATCAATATGAAAAAATACTTGAATATCATTTTTTTGGCTTGCAGGCTTGATGAGATTTCTGGAAAAACAGTCGGGACAGTCATGTTTTGAGGGACCAAAAGGGAATATTTTTAAAACTTGTTTCTATCCTAAGTATCCCTTGATGTCTAATTTCAAAATCAATTTGAATCACTCAATTTGGATTTGAAACAAAAACATTAGAACCAAAACATTGATAAGATGTCTAGCAGGCAGCTCAAGAACAGAGTTGGGACAGTCAGTTTTTGGAGGCCTGAATGAATGAATTTTTAAAACATGTTTCTATGGTAGATTCCCCTCTGAATCAAGTTTACAATGCAATTGGAATCACTCATTTTCAATATCATATGGGGAAGTTATGATCAAAATACTTACTGTTTATCGTAAATCTGCATCTTTAAAACTTTGTTTTTCCGACTGTTCCTTACAGTATTTGACCTATCAATTTTTTTTGTCTTAAAAACATGTTCCTATTGGAGATAAATAAATTAATCAAATTTCATTTCCAATTTCAATCATTCTAATTCGACATCAAACGAAAACGTTATGCTTGAAATATCAACTGTTGGTCTAAGTTGGGTAAGCGAAAATGACTCTGTTATGCAGATTGTTCTAACTAAAATTGGCATATCATATAATTGAATTTTTAAAACCTGTTTCTATTGCAAATAAAAATTTGAATTATCTTTTCATTTGGCTTTAGAATCACTCAATTTGGAAGAAAAATAAAGAAGTTGTGATTAAAACACTGCTGGTTAGTATGCTCAACCACTGCTCTCCCGCAGGTGACAAATAAATTTTACTTTGTTATTTTCTCTGTGGATTTGTTATACAGAGTAACTACTTGTTAGTTTTTTTCATAATTCTTGGAATAAGGGAGCCTGTATACTTCTCTTTCTCTATAATTTAATGTTTTATTGCAGGTAGATACTCGTTTTTTGCAGGTCCTAGGAGAAAAAGAAGGTCAATTTATGGACGAGTGATTTTGACAGAAATTTTAAATGAAACAAAGGAATTTCATCCAACTCATTACCCAGCGGATTCATAATAGAAGAAATGAAGAATTGATTTCCATTTGAAGATTCATGTCATGTCTTTGCTGCCAAAACATTTTTTGAATAGATCATTTTTTTTATATAACATCATAGTTGTTGTAACTTAATTTATTTATTTACATACTGTTTTTTGTTGTTTCTTTTCTAATTTCTCTTATATTTTGTTTTTCAGGTGTTTCTTCATTCAAAGTGTAACTCATCCTCAGCATCAATGCAGTGAACAACTAATTGATTCTTTGCGTGCTTGCATTTTATGATTGTGCATTTTGTTGTTCCTTTTCGGAAGGGACAACATTTGTGTGCATTTTTGTCGTTCCTGCTGTCCCTTTTTCAAAGGGACATCATTTTTCGTTTTTCTATTCATTTCTCAAAGGAATAACACTTTTTGGGTCAACTGTTCATTTTCATGTTCCTTTTTCACGGTTCATTTTGTTGTTCCTTTTCGAAATCGAACAATTGTTGTTCCTTTTTGGAATGGAACAGTACTTCTACACTTTCATGTTTTGTTGTTCCTTTTCGAAATGGAACAACACTTCTGCACTTTTATGTTTTACTGTTCCTTTTCGAAATGGAATAGCACTTCTACACTTTCATGTTTTGATGTTCCTTTTCGAAATGGAAAAACACTTCTGCACTTTCACGATTTGTTGTTCCTTTTCGAAATGGAACAACACTTCTGCACTTTCACAATTTGTTGTTTCTTTTCGAAATGGGACAGCACTTCTGCACTTTCACGATTTGTTGTTCCTTTTCAAAATGGAAAAACACTTCTGTACTTTCACATTTTGTTGTTCCTTTTCGAAATGGAACAACATTTCTGCACTTTCACGTTTTTCTATTCCTTTTCGAAATGGAACAACACTTCTGCACTTTCACGTTTTGCTGTTTCTTTTCGAAATGGAACAACACTTCTGCGCTTTCACGATTTGTTGTTCCTTTTCGAAATGGAACAACACTTCTGCACTTTCACATTTTTTTGTTCCTTTTCGAAATGGAACAGCATTTCTGCACTTTCACGTTTTGTTGTTCCTTTCCGAATGGAACAGCACTTCTGCACTTTCACGTTTTTCCGTTCCTTTTCGAAAAGAATAGCACGTTGACACTTTTCATTTTTGTTGTTCCTTTTCTAAAGGAATGACACTTGCATTTTTGTTCCTTTTCTAAAGGAATGACACATTTAGTTTTTGCTATTCTTTTTTCCAAAGGAACGACATGTGCATTTTCACGCTTTTTTTGTGTGTATTTTTGCTTTTTTTGGTATGCATTTTCTTTGTTGTTCCCTACACAGAACACCACTTTCTTTTTGAGTGTTTTTGTTGTTCCTTAAAAAAAAACAACACTTTGAGAGTATTTTTAAGAGCAACCCTTCCTTTCTCTTGTGGGATTATTCCTAGTTCATCTCAACCACATTTTCCTGATTCTCTTTAATGGCATGAAGTACACTACTTTTATGAGGACAAGAATTATGGATTCTTTTGAAGCAAGTTATTATCATTCAAGTTATGATCTTTAACAGGACAGTTCCTTGATGATAGATTTTTTTCAAAAATGACACAATTATTTATATACTACTTTACTACATTGTTTTCTGTTGAACATGATATTGATTGATTATCTTAATACCATGCTAGTTCCAACCTTCCTGGTTATAATCTTCTCTGTCTGTAATAAATGAGATTATGGGTATATTTTTTTCTATTGACATGTTCAACTTCTTCCACCATCCCTACTCTTAAGGAGTATTGAGCCTCCCTCTTTTTATCATAAAAATATGTAATAACAAAAAAATTTGTTCGCAGATGGAGGATAGGGGGTCTCATTTCGAGCCAACCTACCATGTTCATAACGTTGTAACAAAGTGACATTCCCATTATGGCCACCACACCAGGGTTATGATCCATTCGATAGCCAAATTATCCCTTGGAATAGGAGGTCTCATCACGAGCCAGCCTGATCACTTTTGCTACATCCCAGTGAATGGCAGTGTGGTTATCTGGTTACCACGTCAGCACACTGATCTCTTCTGTAGAACAACACTGAAACTCTCTAGTTATAAATTGAGGATTCTGGCTCATATGGGTTAAAAAGCAACCCTGCCAAGGCTATGGATGCCTGCTAGCAGCAACGGCTCTGCTTATGGTATTGAAGTTATATCTTTTCGTCAATTATTATTATAATACCTTTTTTCTTATTTTCTTTTTATCATAGAAGTTATTTCCTTAACCTTTTTCCTGTTTTGAACCTTTATGCATGAGAAACTGTTTTATGATCAATCACATCATTTTCAGCTAGAATACCGTCAGCAAAGCATCTTTTTAACATATTTTTGTCCTTGTTCGTTTTGCATAAACTATCATCAATCCAAAGCATCCTATCTCTTATTCATAACTATCTTTACACACTTTTCTCTCAATATAACCATAACTTTCACCGTCCTATCATTGATAAGTGTACTCTACTTCATTTACTGATATATTGTTCATTCCCTTGCCTTGCCATCAGCACCACACCTTTCATATGATTTATGGTCATGGAATCTCTTTTTCAATTGGAGAAGGGAATGTATACATTATGGGATAGCATGCGATATGATTACTGCACTCTGCCATAACTTGTTGATTTGATAAAATATTAGTATTTCATGTATACAAAAGTTTTTCTCATTGAAATTTTTGCATGCATTTTCTGCACAAGTGTGATTTGTTTACAGGAGAACAACAAGTCTGCAGGGGAACTTCTATTCACAGCATGACCACACTATTGCAACTAATAGAAGAGGCTCGAGCAACTCGCAAACGTGAACAATTCTTCAGACATTATGTGCTTACCTGGATTCCACCTTTTGCATCACCGTCAACACCAACTTTGCCTACATCAGCTTCAACAACTGCCAATACATATATGTCATTCCACATTTTTCTTTTGTAGGTAAAACTTGAGGTAAAATAGCATAATTTTTTTTTGATTTATTACGAATTTAGGAGACTTTCATGAAAATCCATTTTGAGCATTATTTATCATCCTTCATTTCATAGTTTTTACCACTTCCCATTTTTCAGCGGTATATCATGTTTCGGTTTGGGGGAGTGTCACTTTCATTTATTTCTTTTTTTATGACCATATCATTCATATTCTTTATCATCTATTTATATTCTTATTCATTCTCAACACCTCCCTTATTCCATGTTGTTTTACACCAAGCATAGAATTCAACAGATAGTAGCAACCACCTCTCTTTGTTTTCTAGCATCGCATGAGGGCATGCTAATTTTCCAAAGAGGGGGAGGAATTGCTACGCATGATGAATTTTTTCTATTTTCTTTCTCGTTTAAGGCATGCAATTTCAATCATACAATTTCAGTGTAGAAATTGATTTCCATAACATTTTTAAAAACTATGAACTCAATTCTTGTGATCTCTAGGAAACATAGACATACTATTAAAATACACATACCTAGATAAATTCAAGATAAATTGGTTCATAAAATTTCGGAAATCATACACTTTCACCTACAACTATTTTGTTTATATCTCATGATCCGTACATCAAAACGATCTGATTTTTGGATCATAGAGGCATTTACATATTAAAAATTTACTTACCACATTTCAACAAAATTTGGTTTGTAGTTTTTGGGAAAATGGTTAATGAAGGTTGCTGTCACTTATATCATATTTTGCTGCAACTTCATATGCACATAATTTGAACGTCAATGTAAAAGTTGTTATGCCTTCATCAAAGATTGCTAAAATTGAATATTAATTAAGTGAGGAAGAATTCATTTGTTCTATCCATTTCATGAGCTGAGATGAACATATTTTTTTATTGCTTGGTTAACACATAGGATTTTGTCTTTGGGTTGCATGAGGACATGCAATATATTCAGTTTTCGTTGCATGACGACAAGCAACATATTGAGTGTGGGGGTATGTTGGGTCGTTAATATGCCATTATTATTATCACTTTCGAACACTTATCCTACCCATTTCCACTATTCTTCATCATGTCATTTATTATAATTTATTATATAAATACATTTTATGATGATTTATGCTCTTATGGATGAATATTATTTATTCTCCTTTATTTCTAATAAATTGATGATTATGAATCATTTTATCAATGATAGTTTCAATAAATTATTTGTAACATTATTTACCATTTTTAACCTCCAAGATAATTTCTAGATTGAAGATTTGACCATTAAATCTGCCAACTCAGAAATGCGCTGGAATAAGGTGCGATAGTTTTGCGGTTCAGATTATGAGCAAATGGAGAAGAATCTGGAAAATCTGGAACATGGGTTTTGTCCAGAACGGACCCAATTAACTTTATTGAAGAATGATTTGCCCAAATTCGAGTTGTACTGAGAGAAACGCAGGGTTCTTTGAGCATGATTTTCTCAGATTTACTGTTGCAACCGTCCTCCAAATCTCAGCTGCAAAGCCAAATTCGTCTTGCTCTTGTTGAGAGATAAATGGAAATATATCTTCTTATTGATCAATTGGTTGGAAACAATCCAATTTTGTAATAGAATCATGTTGTAATTATCTCTATTGTAACTACTCTCTCATCTGTCTATTTAAATGAAAACAGAGATCAGAGATGGGAGGACTTCAGGACTTCACAGAGGGATTTGAATGATGGAATTGAGGATTTAGAATCAAGAATTCATGATAGGATAGGAGGAAGAAAGGATTGTTTTATGTTGTAAGTATCAAAAGCTTCAACTGTTGTAATGATTTCACCATTTAATGATTAATACATGATTTGGGAGTTGCTGTTCATTCTGTTCATTTGAAGTAACCCAGCAGCATCCGTTGGTGGCTAAGGGCCCAACCTCTGGTGGAGTACGCTGCTGCTGTGTATCATATCTTTACAATTGCTACTGTGTGATGCTTTGTTTTCCTTTTCATTTCTTCAAATTGTTTTGTTAAGCAATCTTTTGTTTATGAACATTTCGCAGAATTGCTTGGTTATATTGAAATCATAATTGGATTGGGTGAGTGATAGAATTATTAATTATAACTTGAAATGTACTGCTGATAATTCTGATCTAATACTACGATGTCTAATTAAGAACTGTGGTCCATTTAATTGCTGCTCATTTATAATTGCCATGGTTGTTTAATTAAGTTACTATTCAAATATAACTGCGATTGTAATTGCTTCAATAACTGTAATTAATGTTCATGCTGTTGGATTAAGGTTGCTGATTCAATTACATTTATAGTTTGTTGTGTCTTTCTAATTACTTAGTTTTGTTGTTCGGTTCCTTTAATTCCAGTTTGCTGTTCCATTTACTGCCATTCCATTTTAGACTTGTTGTTCCATTTCCTATTTGTTGTTCTATTTTACTTTCTGTCGTTCCATTTACTTGCATTTGCTGCTTTCGTGTGAGAGAAGGTCTAAGGCTCTAGTGGGCCTCAACAGTCGCTGCCTAGCTCCCAGACCTATGGTCCATGCTCTAATTTCCTTTCCATCAGTTTCTAGAGGGATGGGTTATCGCTTCCGCACCCTTGACTGATAAGTTGCCTTGTGTGATTTTATCGTTTTGAAGTAATGGTTTAGAATTCATTTACTTTTGTATTTTAAGCACTATACTGCAAAACATTACTCTTGAGTAAATAGCCGCCTCAGGCTGAGTACACTCTTGAAATAAAAAGTCGTCCCTGG